>WJFB01000175.1:0-89312 GCA_009870185.1 Pygmarrhopalites habei | reverse complement strand
TTAACATGTAAATACATAGGGTATGCTCCTCACCGGCCCCACCCGGGTTCTAATTGGTCATTTACGGTATTAAATAATTTCAAAATTGTTATGAAAATCCAGACCATTTCAGTTTCCAATTTTTGAATACGAAAAAATTTTGACCGGAATGTGATCATGTAGGTCGTTGTCCTTGCTTTCAATAAATAGAAGAAAGTGTATTAAATAATTGTTTACGTAACGGAAATTGTGTGGTTTTCAAAATTATGAAATATTCACATTCACTGGTGCACACAGCTCAAAACAACCAAATCATCCCTGCAATATAGTGTGTGTAGCAAAGTGAAGTTATTTCCGCCACTGTTTGTACACCAGAAATTTTTTTGGAGGAGAGGAAACAGGAGGAGGGAAAAATTAAAGATGGTACTTGTGAGGTTAATGACATACATTTATTCTGCCTAGAGGGAGAGGGATACAGACAGACAGACAGACGAAGTTCTGAAGACTGTTAAATCATACAAGGGGCAAAGGGGGGCTATTAGGTAAATCTTTATATAAAAATAATGGAGGAGATGAAGAGTTTGGTAATTCTTGCGTTGAGTGAATGTTGATGTGAATGGATGTGGAATGGGGAAAGACACACATCCACAGTCACACAGTCTCACTTAAAAAACTGAGCTGAAGAGACTTCACACACTGAACAGAGTGAGAGTGAGAGAGTGTGTGTGTGGGATAAGCATGGCTATGACGATTACCATTACGTTTGCTTTAAAGGGGGGAAAGAGCATTTAGAAAAAAAAAAGAAAAGTATCAAGGAGAGAGATAGAGATGAACATGAATGAATGAATGTTAGAGACTACTATCCAGTGTAGAACTACCAAGGAATACAAGAGAAGCGAGGCCCCCCAAGATACAACACACACACATTCCCTCCGCTTTCCGAATGCTTCACAAAAAGCAGAGGCAGAGTGTGTGTGCCTGCAGTTGGATATAAGGGAGAGGAAGAAGAAAAAGAGAGGAAAAAGATGTTGAGAGAGAAACCCGGACTCCAATCTACAGTGCAAATATATAAAGTCAGTCTCAAGACTTTCCGTTTGGTTTAGTCAAGTTTTCATCTGTGCTTGGGCTCTTCTTAAAAAAGGACGTCTTTTTCCCTCTCTCTCTCTCTCTATCCCTTCCCACATTCCCCATCCTCATCTTCCTGGAAAATTCTCTCCATCTCTCTCTCTCTCTACATACATATGTATTGTATAGAGAATCCCTCCTCCCGCTAACCTAACCTTCTCCTCTCTTCATCCATCCCCTCCTTCTCCTCTCTCTCTTCCAAACGTTTTCGTTTGCTTTGCAAAAGTCAACACTTTTATGCAAAAAGTCTCCCATCCCGTCCCTACTTAAGTCTTCTCGTCCGTAAGATAAGGACCAGAGAGAGAGAGACACACACACACACGAGGAGCGAGAGGGGAGAAGGGTTAGGAAAAAAGTGGTAAAATAAGGTTATATGTATAATGTACTTTTTTTCTCTCTCTTCCTCTTTGGTTCAAACTTCCCTCCCCTCCTCTGGTTTATATAATAATAATATAAAATCCAAGTCAACCAAAAAAAAAACCCGAGAAGAAGTTTACACTCTCAAGCCCCAGTTTCTCAGCCTTCATTTTTTTTCCTTTTTTGCTTTTCGCCATCGCCTTTCCCTCCAGAATTCTCTCCTCTAGTCGAAGGCGACTTGAACTCAGCATTGGCAATAGGAAGAATCAAGAAGTTCAATTCAAACCTTTGAACATTATAGTAGAGAGAGAGTAAAATGTAATGTAACCCTGTCCTCTTCTCCCTTGTCTAATGTGCGCACTTAGGCCACTACCTTTCTTTTCTTCTAGAGATCTCCTCTCCCCTCGTCATACTTTCCAGTGTCTCCATTGAATTCGTTCCGCTTCATACAATCCTCTTATGGAGGGAAAGGGAGAGTCACAAAGTTGAGAGAGAGGACATCTTAAGAGACGGAGGTATAGAGATAACGCTGATTATTGAGAAAATGGAGAAACTATGTTTGAAGTATGAAGACTCTCTCTCTCTGGCTGCCTGGACGACCAACGTCGTTCCTTATTATTATTAGACTCTTCCACTTAATTTGAAATTCCTCAGTCCTCAGTTTCATTGCCTGTCATTTTCATATCAGAGCCCTTCATCTCTCCCTCCTCTCCCCCTTCCCCTCTTTCATGAAAAACCAATATTCACTACATTCGATATATATCTTCATCCACTATTACACTCCACTACACATATGCACTACACATGGGCACTCCTGTAACTGTATGAAGAGAGAGAGAGAGGATGATGACCCAACCCTAGAGTAAGGTAAACTCTATCTCTCTCATGAAATAGCCAAGAAGGGAGAGAGAGAGGAAAAAAGCAAGCTTCTTCTATTTCCAAGGTAACCCCCATTTTAGTCAATCCGTTGAGCACTGATGACTTCTTTCCATCCCCCCTCCATCCTTCTCTCTCCCTCTTTTTACTTACTACATACTAGTTTAATCTATGAATATTCTTCGTCTCGAGTTTCCTCAATTTCCCAATGTGAAACTTCCTCTCCTCCTTTCTTTGCATTTTCCCTCCTGTGTACATACAAAGTCGTATATGTATAGCAGTGGAAATGGGGTAATGACTCAGAAGACTCTCTCCCCCCTCTTCCCTCCTTTTCCTCCTCTACTCTTTTTGGAGAAAAAGATGAAGGAAATAGAGATCCAGATGATCATCAAGAAAACTAAATGCGGAATTTTATTTCCGCATCCATGTCATTATGTACATGTATCATATCATAGAGAGGGTGAAAGGGAGAAAAGAGTTTTGTAACTTTCTCCTAGTGTTTTGTGCAAAAATCTGATGGATTATTTGCAAAACGAGTCTAATCAAAAAGTTCCATTTTTTAACAAGATTTCCACGAAGGATTCTCTTGAAAAGAGATTCAAGGATTTTTGGAAAATTATGTGTGTACAATGCAGATGAGTTGTGTAATGTGAATTTTATTTCTTTGGATTTTTTCAAAAATTTTGAATAAATAAACTACAGTATTAGAGGCAGGGTTGAGATTGAGACAAAATTCCTAAAGAGAAAATTCACTGTGTCCTCCTGAACAATGTCAATATAGGAAGACAGACGAGTAAATATGATAAGGGACTATCAGAGTCTCATATTCCATCCCGGACGATGGTGAAGAGTAGAGGAGTCCTAATTTTGAGTACGGAGAAACTGAAATGAGGGAAGACCGTGTGTGGAGAAGGAGGAGGAGAGGGGATGTAAAGGCAAATGAAAATGTTTACCGTTCCACTTACTTTACTCAGGAGGATGATGAAGAGGACCTGGAGAGGGAAGGAGGACTATTCTGGAGGAGAAGGAGGCCACGTGACTCATTTTGAGAGAAGTTGGCAAGGACTTTGCATAAATAAAGCAGGAGGAGGAGGAGGAGGGAGTGCAAGTAAAGTAAGGCGGGAGGAAGGAAGGAAATAAGGATAGGACGCATAGATTCTCTCCAGCCTATATTCAAGGTATACAGAAAGAGAGAGAGAGAGAGTCAGAGTTGGCTCCAAGCAATGTACAACAACATGTCGACTTCGGAATCGGATGTTAGTATCCGAGAAATATCAATATCATCAACAAGATGAGTAAAACTAGAGGAAACTGTATTTCACTCTACTCAATTTTCTACTCTCCTCCTCACTTTCCCCTCTAACCTTTGAAACACAGAAATAACAGACACACACACCCCACCACCACACAAAGATGGAGAGACAGAGGGATGTCTGGTGGAGACATTGATTCAATTCAACGAAAGACACAGAGCCCCGCCATTTACCCGCCGCCACAAAACACACACAGGAGGAGGGAGGAGGAGGGAGAGAACAGACAGATAGACATACACACCGGAAAAATTAGAGGAAAAGCCAAAATAAATCATGGCTTGTCCCAGCATAACATAAAACATAACATTAGTCCCTTCCATCCACCTCCATCCCCTCCCTCCCAATCCTCTCCACTTGTATCTCATATATTTCCTCATTTTTGCACTCCCCTACTCCTATGACAGCCACCCGCAGATCATCCTGCTAAACTGCCGCCACACCACTGTCATCTCTACCCCTCTCTCTCCTCTTCCAATCCTCCTAAAATCTTTCTCTCTCTCTACTGTGCCTCTTCTTCTTCTGGTTCCACATCTCCACAACACGACACACAGGAGAGTTAAAAAATGAATCACCTTGCTGTTCTTTTTTACATACCGCACAACTCTGACACATCTCCATTTCATTTCTCCCTCCCTCCCTCCCTCCCTCCCTCCCTCCCTTCCTCTCTCACACACACTCATACATTTCCCAGTCATCTTGCCTTCCTGCCCTAATTTAATTTCTGTACAGTCAAATACAATTGTAAAAATTTTCCACACATTTCCTCCCTCCAACTCATTTTCTTCATTCTTCCACTTCTTCTCCCTTTTTCCATCACCAAAATTATACGGTACAGTAAAAGTTGAGTTTCTCCTTCCTCCCTGTTCAACTTAGTAGTGGTAGTGGACTAGTAGTAGTGGATTTTATAATGGGGGGAGTTTCAAATGAGAACTCACATACAGTTTAACCTAAACAGTTTGGCTACATTCAACCCATTTAAAAATAAATGAAACGTCTTTATTTAAATTTCCACCAACGATAAACATTAAACTTGGATAACTTCTCTCTCTCTCTCTTTACTGTGTGTGTGTCTATCTCTGCCCTCCTTTCCTTCCCTAAAATTCTGTACGAATGAAATGGGAGTCGGGGAAAAGGACGATCCACACACACAATATTAGAAAGACAGGAGAAAAAGAGAGAAAAAAACAAAATAGTTGTGCTATCGCGGGGCTAATGAGTGGTGAGACTTCTGGCAATACCCGGGAAAGAACTCTCTCTCCTCTCTCTCTCTCTGCAGCATGTCGTCATCCTCCTCTAATTTTCTTGTTCTTCAACATCCAACCAGACAGACACACACACACCAAGTCTATATAGACGTGAGTTGTTCTCTCTCTCTCTCTCTCTCTGAAGACTATTTCACTGATCTCTTTTCCCCTCATCCATATGTATGGATTGCTCAACTCACTTACTTCACACACACACATTTTCTCCTCACATACACCCGAACACACACACAGTTTATTCCTTTTGAGTATCTTTTCTTGGCCTCTCACACTGCCTCTGTCCCTCACATCCAATGTGTGTTTGCCCTCCTCTCTCTCTCTCCAGTTCATGTCTTTCTTTCTCCCTCTCACTGGCTGACACGTTTCATTTGGTCTTGCTCTCACAATGGAAATGTTCACAATTTGGCACACACCTATCTTCACTCGACTATCTTACTCTCTATATCTCCTCCTCCTCCCAACCAACCTCCTTGTCTCCTATTTATCTGTGAGCTTCGTCAAGCAAGTCGAGTCAAATTATGTCCTTTTCTCTTTTCTCTTCCCTCCCTTTGTACGTACAACAGAGTGTTCACAAAAAACGGAGCAGAGAAACGGAAGGGGAAAATACCATCAAGTTTCGACACGGCACAACCTGATGTTGCAGTGGAATAAAGAAACCGTAATCTACATTATTAAAAATGTGATTTAAAAAAACAATTACTATTATACTACAATTTTACCTGGAAGCGACGAGACTTGGTTTTACAAAAATTTGCGTAATTCTCTATCTCTCTCTTTAAAATGTTTATGAACTGGTGACCCAAAAAATTCGGCAATTTCCTCGCAATTTTTACATTCCCGCCCTTTTTACATTAACTTGACAACTACATCGGATGCTATAAATTCAGATATTTTCCTTAGCATATAACGGTGTGCTCTGTCTGTTCCTTTGGCTAAAAAATTAAATAAAGTTTAGCAAATGGCATTATTCCCATCCCCCTGCATAGCATGTGCATTTTGCAAAAAAGGATGGAAATTGCCACCCTTCTCTCCAATTCACATTGTTCCGTTCAACAATACGTAAGGGGATAATAAGACAGAAAAATTTCATGTCATAATTCACGGGGTCCCGTAATGTGTGTGTGTGAGAGAGAGAGCGAGAGGGAATGAAAATGTTTTAATACACACACCAACGAGAGGAAGAGATGAGGCCAATAAATAATGAGTTATGGTCAAATATTAATGCAATGCATACAAATGCCCGGAGAAAGAGGGAATGTGTGTGTGTGTGTGTGTATTTTACCCATCCAAAAAGGAGGGGTGGATGGAAGTGAGCGAGGCTGAGTGTGTGTTTTTGTGCGGTTCCTGGATTTGGGCATCCCAGTGGCTGGCATGGGATCAATTATTTTGACACAATAATATCGACCTCGAGACCAACTAGTCACTGAGATACAAGGAGGAAGAGAGAGTGAATAGGAAGTGGAGGAGGAGGAGGAGCGGGAGGAGCCACCACCTCTTTTAACTACTAGTTACTGGACTGTAGAGAACACTTAACTACACACAAAACTGTACAGCTTCATATAATTTATTTTGTCCGTATATTATTAGTCTAATGTGTACACACACAATATATTGTCATTATACTTATACACACACTCTCTACATGTATATTGGGACTACTGTATCTGTGTACAGACAATCTACATGATATCGTGCAAAAAACCCCACACACACAAAGAACTTTTGCAGACTGCTGTCTATACTCGTAAAGCTCTTCTGCATACAAATACAAACACTCACCCACACTCTCGACACACACACACACACCGGGAAGAGGGTTCATGTACATGTGTAGAGAGTATAAAATTTTTGCGAGGAAGATAAAAAAAGGTAAAGATTTTTTGAAAGCGCAGTTTTGGGTACAACATCTTGGTTCTAGAGTACTGTATAGTGCCTTAAATCCTTGTGTGTGTGTGTGGAGTGTACAGTGTGTGTGTGTAAAAGGGAAGTTGAGAGAGTATGAAGGCCGGTGGAGACGTTGTATAAAATACAAAATACATTTTTACACACACACATTCTTGTAGATGTAATGTGTACAGGAAGGAATAGAAGAAGCTGCTCCTTGTGTCTTATATATAATGTTCAAGAACTGCCTTGTCAGTGAGAATATATGATCTCTCTCTCTCTCCAGTAGGTATTATATAATATAGCTAATGTGCCCGAGTACACAGCTGAGATGGAGAAGGACATAAGCAATAAGTAAAGCTCCTATACTCAGATGTCTACATATATTGTGTTTAGTGTGTGTGTACACACACAATATACAATGTCGAGGGGTTAAGAATGGAGGAACATGCAGAAAAAAAACTGTATGTATAAACTCTCTCTATATATAATATACACACACAGACACACACACTCCAGAGTGTTCTAAAAAGGAGGTTGAAATGGGCAATTCTCCAATAAGCATTGTTAAGTGTCGAAATTTTATCTGAGAGCTGGGAGAGAGAAAAAAAGAAAAAGGAGAGAGAGAGGAAGAGGAAGAGAGAGACCTACATCAAATTACTCTCCCCTTCTCTTTCCTTGGCTGACTTTTTGGAGGGCCTTTAACTTTGAAGGAGAGGAAGTGGAAGAGCTTTTCCCATATTCGTTCTTTTATATTTTTTCGCCGCCTGTATACAAAGAACCTCTAATATTGACGTAATAAGCAAATTGCGGAGAAAATTTGAGAAAATATTGTCTTGACTCTCTCTCTCTCCTCTCATTCCTTTCTGTCTGTGTGTGTGTGTGTGTGTGTGAGGGGAGAAAAATCAGGGGGAAAGTAGTGAGACCACTTAGTGGTGACAATTTTTGTACACCCACTCCTCCTCCTTCTCCTCTTCTCTTTTAACTTAACCTCTGTTGAAGAGAGAGAGAGAGAGAGAAAAATTTATGATTTCCTTTCCCTTCTCTTCACTCTCCCATTTCTCTGTTTCCTTGTATTGAGATTTTGATCCAATGATCTGGAGAATGTGTGACTGAGGTTTGGTGCCAAAGTCAAAAAAGGACACCGCCCCTTCGTCCTCTTTCTCCGTTATGTACAATGTGGGTGGGATACGGCGGGCACTGCTTTCGAACTTTTCCCTACACCCTCCCTCCCTCTCTGACGTTTGTTGCTGCCGGTGTAACCTGGGTTCAATTTATGTAAGAAAGAGACAAATAAATTATTAGCAAGCTGATTATGGAGGCAGAGGTGGAGGAGGATGAGGAAGAAAATTGACGATTTTTGTATCTCTCTCTCTCTCTCTTTCCGTCCTCCTCCTCCTCCTCACACTCTCTTTCTGCATTTGCTTTTTGTATCTCTTTTGTGTGTGAGCTTTTGTTGTTGGTACAATATAGAGATGTTGTTAAGGGTTGGAAGGCCATTAATTTGAATTTAGTTGGTGCACGGTGTAAAATGGGAGAGGGAGATAGAGAGAGAGGGGGGGGGGGGGAGGACGTAATTGGATAATGTCAGGAGTGTTCAGAAGAACCAACATTGTATTCCATGGAAAAGTAAAGGAAGAGAGAGAGAGAAGGGGGAAAGAAAGGCTATAATTTTGTACCAACTTTTAGCTTGGCAGCCAAAAAACGAACAAGCCAAGGAAAGACGGGTTTATTTTATGCAGGAAATTCTACACACACAGAGACACACACACAATACAAGCTGGATGGAATCATTGTGTGGAGATTGATTTATCAAGCTTAGTTTTTGTACTTTGTCCTTATTAATTTTTTTCCCTCATTCCACTCACATTATTTATAAATTTCCAAATTCCCGGAGCCTCAATACCGCTGCCAGTTTTGAGTTCGGATTCTTGTGTACAATTTGAATTTTGAGATAACCAAAAATTGCTTAAATGTTTTTTTAATCAAAGACGCGTCTTCCACCCTGGAAAATTCACAATGGATTACAATTAAACAAATCACAGCTATTAAAGTTTTACGTATCAAATTGTCGTGACAAAATCTCTCCAATTAATTAATTAAATTAATTTACATTGTATGTGTACAAAAACCATTCCGACCAGCAATTTCGTAAAATATCCCATCCGACCTGTGGCATTTAAATTTTAATGAATTATCTCATCACTTTGTCCTTTATTACAAATTTAATCAGAGGATTGGAATCTTCCCACAGGAAATAGAGAGTGAATATTCAAAATAATCTAAAAAATTAAAGAGAAATTGTACAATAGAGACTTTCGCTGGGTGACAGGCCGAAGGAGAGAGAGAGAAAGATAGAGCCTCTATCATAGAGGAGGGTGTAAAAAATGACGAGATAAAAGATACAAAGTCGTCCTCATTCATTTCTAAAAAACATGATTATCCCTATATGCCAAACACACATTCCCAACCCTACACTATACTGTGGTATGTACAGTTCTTTATTTTTCCCACAACAATGGGAAAGTAGAATGAAGGAGAGAGAGATATGATACATCTTCACACAAAATGCATGTGTATGATGGGAAGGAAGGTTCCTTTCATTTTTTCCCTTCTCCTGACAGGAAAGGGAAGGGAGAAGGAGAGAAGGGCCTGAAGGAATCAAAACACAAATCAAGGATGATTTATTTGAGCAAGCAAGACTTTACGTAATCATCTGACATTTGGCTGAGCGACAAAGGGGCTTTACAAGAAAGGGAGAAGAGAAGGAGAGGGAGAGAAAAAGAAGGGAGGGAAAAAAAGAGCTAAGGTGTTAGTATCACACACTGCACTGTCCCTTTTCACTCACCTTGTAATGGAATGAAAGGAGGAGAGAATGAGATGCATTTGAAGGTAGTTTACCCGTCCCCCCTAATATATCGTTATATTGTATTATATTATACATGGATGGGTTGCGTGAACGAGGGCTGAAGCGAATAGGAGTTAAATTATGATTAATGAATTGGAGGGAAGAGTATGTGTCTGGAGTATTTCACTCTATCCATATTTTATCACTTGGGTGAATCTTATTCCTTCTTATACGTCCTCCTCCTTCATCTTGTTTAATACCCGCCTGCTTCATTGCCTGCTTAGGTGCATATATCCATTCATTCAACATTTAGCAACGAAGAAGAGAAGAGAAACTAGTAGATCAACATACACAATGCAAAACCCCTCAGAGTCCATCTTTGTAATCCCAAACCGCATCTATTCTATCTAACCGTAAGCTTTTATCATTTTCTCACACACACACTCTCACTGACAGTAATAGACAGTGCACTACCACAATGCGTGTGTGTGCCTTTGTATGTAGTATAGTAATATGAGTTGACAATCTTTTTCCTTTTTTACTCCTTCACTAGCACCCTATTTTCTACAAGCTTTGCTCTTGTTCCCAAAATTGAGTTTCTACACAGTTTAGTATACCAAAAATTTAGAATGAATACCATCTCTCAATTTTATCCTCCCCCATCAAAATCCAATTGAAAGGATTTTGTTCAATGGGACTGTGAATGAGCACAATCACAATTACAATCACGAGGACAATTTACCAATAGCTAAGCCAGGAGGGATAAATTTGTACTCGGAATTTGTGGAGGGGAGTGTTCAATTGGAATAATTAATTATCGTACAACTTTTTTCTTTGTCCAGATTTTATGATTGCAATTTACTTGTTTTTAATCATGTTACGAAATTAGGATCCTTTAAAGGCAAACGTACGAGAGAGAATGATAGACAAGTTAATTTTCAATTCAATGATGAAGAGGATGGGGAGGAGGATGTTTTTGATATTTTTTGAAATTTGAACAGAAAGTTTGGACATTAGAGTCCCTAGAGATGGGGATGGGGAGAAAGGAAGTGAAATGGGAAGATGAATGGAGTTTTAGATTGTGCATATTAATTCTGACGATGTAACCTGGATTTTTTGATGTATATGTATTTATACAGGGTAGAGAAAGCTGAGATGGGGGAATTATATTGTGGAAGAAAATAGAAATTACAATTTGGAACGCTACTATCATTTCTTCCTCCTCTTTCTATCTCTCTTCAGCACACACACATGTACTCTTATGTAACTAGGTACATGTGCTATGTATGTAGGCAGAGACTTGGCTAATTATTTTTGCACTCTCTCCACGTTCTCCCCTCTTCTTCCCTTTGTTCTCTGCCGTTGAAATTCTTGACTGAGACAACCTTCCTCCCTGTAAATCTTGTCCAATCTTGGGATTTCTTTGCTTCAAATTTAATTTCCTCGTACGTGTGTGAGTCTTTCGTGTGTATATACATGTCCTGTATGTATATGGACACACAGTGAGTGTGTGTATGTGCTAGTCTTATTCACATAATAAATTGGTTTCCTCCCCACCGCATCCCTTCTCGTCTCATCTCTTGAACTTATTACTTCTTTCTCTTCACACTCCCCTCCACCTCCACTTTCTCCTTCTCCTCTTCTCCACTTGTCTAAGTCAGAAAACGTCCTTTTTTGGGAAAAAATATTGAAATCCTCAATATTAAAATTTAGCTCATGGTCAAAATTTGAATTTCCAAATTTCACCCAATCACCATCTCCCAGTCAAAAGTGGGAGAGAGAAAGCAGAGGAGTGAAGTCAATAGTCAAGACAGAGACAGACACACTAGGAATTGAATTGACCTTGGCTTCTTTCGTTCAGCATATGGAGATGTGTGGGCGAGATTGAGGGAATTCTCAACCTCCTCCTCCGCTTTCTCCTCCTCTCCTTTCTCAGCATCAGGTCATGACGATTGAGGAGAAAGAGATAGTAAAGATGATGGGGTCTTCACAATTGAGCAGGTGAGAGGGGGAAAAGGGATCCTTTTTCCATTCACACACATATATATGTAAGCATCAAGCCGAGCTATGAAGACTTGTGTGAATGTAAAAGTGAAAAAGTTTGTGAATTTAACGCGGATCATAACAATAACCATTGCTTTTCATTGACACACACGGGCTAGCCCAAGAAAATGCATACTCGAGTTGAACTCAAAGACGAAGACAGAGAGAATGAGAAGAGGAGGAGAGGAAGAGGGAGTCGTGAAAAAAAAGTAAATACCACACACTACACACTTGTCCTGTCCTTTCACACTTTGTTCTGCAGTAAATTACTTGAATGTCCTCATAACACGAAACATTGAGCCATGATGCTCCTGGATATTTTCTCAGTTTAATAGCTTAAATTCTTAGCTTGTACTCCATCCCATTCCTCCATTCAAAATGACATCCACAGCTCTCCCTCCCCTCCCTCCTCCCTTTTTAATGAACAGTCTTTTTTCCCAACAAGACTCGCTTTTCCTTTTTCTTCAAGACTGAGAACCGGGCAAGGCTCAAGCAAGTCAAACTTTTAAAAAACTCATGTCTTGATATTCCCTCGCCTCTTCCCACTCGCCCAATATTCTGAGCTTCTCTTCACATAAACATGACCATTATTATAAACAAGGAAGGAGAGGGAGAGCCAGGAAAATTTTTACTATTAAATCAATTATTTATTACAGCACACACTCAATAGGGAGGAAGAGGGAGAGAGAGAGGATCGGCAAGGACAAGGAGAGGAAAGACGCACATTTACGCACACATAGTTTAAGCCAAAAATCTTTTGATGGAAAATTTTGGAGGGTGAAAATGGAGGGGAAATGGTGAAGAGTGACTATTTATCCAAAATCAAGTCACACTCCTCCTGATATTAAGGTTGACCCCAGGATTTTATTGGAGTGTGGGGAATAATTCCAAATGGATTTTCCAACCAGTCAAATGTTCCAAAAAGTCTCTCCATCTCTCTCTCTCTGCGTGTGTGTGTCCTCTCAGAGACTGTGTAAATGCAGTTCACACGAGAGAGTGACTATCCCAGTGGATATCTAACTGGAGGAGGAGCACATAGGGCCATAATAGGGAAAAGTTAACTTTCTCCCTTCTCCTCCCTCTTCCTGCCTCTCTTTTTCCACTTTTCCCTGGTCGAGACGAACCCTCGACCATGCAAACTTGTAATGTCTGAGGTCCACCAACTTTTACAAGTTCACCAAAGTCGACCGTTGACTTGTGTGCTATCTATTCTATATTACATTATAATATTTATATGGACGAACCATCTAAATATCCCACAAAAATTCTAGCCTCTCACCCAACCACACACACACCCTCCTCACACACGCACAGTACCTCCCTCCTCCCTTCCTTTTTTCATATCTCCCATTTTCCCTCCAATACTCTATACACATGATCATTTTGGTCTACATGTACAAGACTCCGATATGCACTTTGATATGCGTGTGTGTGGATGGAGAGAGAGAGGGAGAGTGGATGACTATAGTCATAAAATCTTTAGAAACATGCTCACAACTTTTCCTATCCTTAACCTCAATTCTCCAGTGTGCATTATGAGCAAATGAAGCGGAAGGGGATGGGGTGGAGTGATGGGGGAGGGGAAGAAAAGCACCGTTTGTCGATTGTCCATTCAGCTCATGTTTTATATAATCTCCCCATTTATTCCTTATGAGATACTCCCTTTCATTAAGATAGGAAATGAGTTAAAGCTTTTCAGACCCTATGACAAAAGAATCCATTCACTGTCCTCTCCTCTTCTTCTTCTTCCACTCCTTCGTACTTGGCTTTTCTCTCGTCATGACTTGACCTCAGCCGTCTCAGAATCAAGGAAGAGAGTAGAGGAGAGGGAAAATGGTGATTCTCAATGACGTGACATTTGAAATTGTTTTTGACACAAAACAAGGTACTATATTGTGAAGATTTAAAATGTGGTTTTTAACGGCAGGATTTAATTCAAATTTCAATTGAAAAAAATAATTGGGCAAGAATTTTAGTACTACATGATTTGATGCGCTCTGTACAATTCAAATATTCAAAATGCATTTAATCTTTGGAATCTAATTTGAAGAAATTCGGGTACATGCGGAAATGTTTTTTTTCAAAAATTGGCAGAAAGACTTGAAGGAATATACTTGAGAAAAGATTTTTCAGGAAAACTTTAACTGTTTGGACAAAAGTGCGTGTGTGTGAGAGTAAGGAGGGTGAATTGCGTGGTTATATATAGAAAATTCTATGCGGGTATAAACGGAGATGGAGAAAATATAAAAATCCGAGAATTTCACACAACTCTCCAACTACAAGATCGAATCTCTTTATAGGAGAAGGAGGAAGATGAAGAAAAAAGTCCCACGTGGATAGACCTGGAAAAAGGTGTGAGTTACATTTCCGATCGATTCTCACCATAGCCCGAGAGAGAGAGAGTGAAAGGGAGAGTCTCAACCTCGGTTCTCCCTTTCCCTCTCCCTCCAAAAGACACACAATACAAAAGGGAGGTATCCACTGGATTGAGAAAAAGTGAGAGAGGGAACCAGTCTTTTTATGGAACATAAAGATTATTTCGTACAATAAATTCATTTTTTCTCTCTGGAAAATCCAACCGGGTATTATCTATTAAATTTGATACCCTCCACCCACACACACAAACAACACACGCACTGCACATGTAATGTACCGTCACAGTTTGTTTTCAAACTAAATCCTTTATGTTTGTGTGTGTATTTCTCTCTCTCTCTCTCTCTCCACCTTTAGAGTCCACCTGTTTGTTTCGTGTAATCGAGACAACAGTGCGTGTGTATGTGTGTGGAAGAGAGAGAGAGAGACAAGAGTGAGAGGAGGTGATTTAACCGGGAGGAGAGCTCTGTCGAGAATCCCAAAATATTTTTATTAAATTCCATATGTTTGTACGGGAGGGAAAGAGGAGGGAAGGAGAGCAGCTGGGACTTCCACATGTACACATTGTATTTAGTGTGTGGTGATTAACTGTTTTTGCTTCCACACAGACACACACACACAAACATGCTGGAGTGCGACGAAGAGAAAGAGAGAAATAGAGAGATGAGAAGAAAAAATTATAATGGTCGGTCAAAGTTCAAACGCCGCTCTGCCGCCTCTCTTTCCCTTTTTTCATGTGTGTGTGTGCTTCTACATACTCTGCGAATCCACACTCATTCCTCACAAACACACACAAATACACGTCGACAGTTAATTTTGGTTAAGTAGCCAAAAAGTAGAGAGACACTTTCATCCACCTACACGAATACAATAAACAAAACATAGAAAAATTTTGATGCAATGCAGATGTGCGAATATTTTCGAGCGGAAGGAAATAATAGGATGTAAAACATTGTTTTTATGTACATCCACAATCCACACACACACACACGCAATGTATGAGGGATATTATGCTTAATAGAGGGAAAAAATGTGAATATTACTCCCCATGTACTTGCGCAAAGTACCAGAAAGAGAGAGAGAGAAGAATAGCTGGAAGGGAAAATGGGAAATTTTGTTCCGAATTTTTATCCAAAATTAAAAAAAGGAACATTCAACTTTCTTTTGTAATGTATCATGACGTCAGACATTTGCAATGTATTATACATATAGGCAGTGTGTGTGTGTGTGGAGGAATACACAAAGGGATTCCTGTGCAATGTAATGTAGACGGTTGAAACTTTTTTCTTCCCTCTCTCTCTACTGGAGAATAAAAGATGAAGTGTTGTTGAGGAAGAAGAAGAAGGAACTAAGATATTTTTCAAGAATTTATATGGTATTTATAGCTCTCACATTATAGAGAATGTGTGTGTTTTGTGTGGCTGACTGTATGTGTGTGTGTACAATTTTCCATTGGCAAGTGTGGATATAATGATGTGATGGTGAAGTCCTTCAATATCCAACCTCAAAATGCTTTTCTCTGTCTAGCCAGCAGAGAAAGTTCAAACAAGGAAAATCCCCATCGAAAATATCAACAATTTCTATTCAAGCTGAGAATTCGTAACATTATATCATAAACATTATATATATATATACGAGAGTGTAATATTATAAAACACATCTTAGAACGTTCCGACGTAAAACCCAAAAACTTATTTGTGTTTTCACCATGAATATGTGGTTTCATCATTTACTCTCTTACGTCCTTCCTTCCCAAACTCATCCTTCCTCTCCTCCTCCTTCTTCCTCCTCCTCTTTGCACTTGCTCCATCATCTTTGCCTTAAGCCCACTTAGAGTAAATGTGTTGAACAACAACACACGGGACTAAATACATATTAATGTGTCCATAACACACACGTACGACTCTCTCTCTCTGTCTCTCTCCATCTTCATATAAATGGATATTTAGTGGAGAGGGCAAGAGGGAAAGTTTGTGGTTCACAAACGTACAAATATGGAGAGAGAGAGAAGATACACAGAAATTTTTTTAACAATGTTGCAATTAAAGTCTAGAACAAATAACTGTGTATAAATACAATGAAAAATTAATGTTTGGGAGCAGAGAGTATTTTCAACTTGAAATCCATACCTCCCTTGCAAATGTAGGGCTCACAAGCCTACGTATGTAAATCCAGGACAAACCAAACTGACACCCACACTCTGACTACCTTTGTGAGATCATAGACACTTTTAATTATTATTAACATTAACTCTCTCCACTGGTAGTGTGTAACTATGCACAGGCAGATAAATATTATTATGTGAGAATTGTTTGTTATTTTCTCTCTCTCTCTCTCTCTCTGACTCATAATAAATGGATGTGGAGAATACATGGTGAAGTTCATATAAAACTGGAGTGTGGGTTGAAAACGGAGCTAACTATATAGAGACACACACGCATACTTACGTACAGTTGTAACCTACACATACGGATTCACGAGGAGATCCCATTTCTCTCTCTCCCACTCTCTCTTTTTGGTGGAAACTCCTGGAAGAATATTTGTAGATATGTAGTGTACATGTACATATATTAAGGGCTAGGAATTATGGATGATGCCTTGAATTTCTTTAATGGAACGAATTTATTTATGGGAGAGTACTAGAAAATCGTGCCCATTTACATTCATTTCTCATTCTCACTGTGGAGAACCATTTCTTCTTTCCCATTCCCTCCCTCATCCTCCCTTCCAGACCTCTTCCTCTTACTCTGTCCCACAATCCTCCACTCTTTTTCAAGTTAACTCACGCCTCTGACATTATTTTATACACAATATAAGTCCCTTATAAACATTTCCAGTATTTTTCATCTCGCGCTTTCACCCTCTTTCTCTCTCTCTCACTCGCTCTTTCCCCTTCCCGTGTAAACTGCCAATAGAAATTTACAGCCACCTAAAAATCTCCAACTCTACTTAAAATTGCAATCATAAAAACTTCACTTGAACAAAAATCCGCTCATTCTCTCTCCTCGATTATAATTTCCTTTCAAAAAAATATATTTGCATATCCACAACACAATAACATTACAATTTGGCAATGTATTCTTCCTCTGTTCGAAAGGTCAGCCAAGAAAAATTTGCCTCGATCCTCCATAGGGATTTACCATATTTTTTGGATAATTTCCATCTCTATAAAATTACATGTTATGCTCGTACAAAGCGAATGGGAATTTTAAACTACCAGAATGTTGCAGTTCGAATGCAATAACAATTTTGGTATGAATAACATTTTTAAAAAAAGCCCCCGCCTGTACATGTTATCTAATAAAACAAATTGAGTGCAATTTAAAAAGAAAATTTTTAAAAAAATTCTCACTCTCCTAAAAATTGTCTCTCTGTGTTTACCACCGAATTTCTTCATTTACATGCGGTCGGGCACGCATTATGCAATGGGAAATGGTCGGTTGTCGTGTGTCCCGGAATTAAGAGAAGTGAGAGGGGGAGGGAGGGAAAACATACTTTTTGGAGATTTCTCTCCTGGGATATTCCTCATAGCCAACAACAACCAGGGGCACGCACATACACACACACATACAAGCCCAAGGAATTTTTGGGAGCATGCCGTGTGAATTCGAAGCATTTTCCTCGTTCCTCCTCAGTCTACGTGGCAATGAACTAATGTGAAGGATTAAGTGCTTATAAAATACGTTTCTCTCTCCTCCCTCTCTCTTTCTCTGTGTATAGACGTTGGGATTTTGGGTAGAAAATTGCACAAGGAGGAAAGAAAAAATGGGGAAAAGCTGCTACTCTATTTGGTTCCTTTTCTTGGCTACACAGAAACGTATTAGTAAACGCATTTCTTTCTCTCTCTCTTGTGCTTTTTCTCGCTGCGCTGTCCTATTCCTTGTCATTGTGATGAACTTATCAAAGTTGATGAGACATGAGGAAGGGGAAGGGATGCGTGGATGCATTTTGTACCATATTTGCCGAACGACGTTCGGAGGCAAAAACTGTGGTTTAACATTACGCTTATGGAGGAAACCCCAATGAGGGAAAAATCTCTTTCCATTTGCAGTATGCTTAAAGTTCGGAGGGAATTTTTTGAAAATGGCAGAAAATGCATCCACGAAGGGATGAAGACAAAAAAGTATTTTCCAATGCCATAATATATAGGGGAATCTTGATCAGAATCTTTCTGCCTTTTTTTGATGAGAAAAAACACCATATGTATTTGCTTGCGTTACTCTCAATGTGATGTGCGTGTACATATATATACACATGTATCGACTAAGGGATGAGAGGGGAGAGATGAGGACTGAGGACGACATGTGGATTGGATTTGGCACTGGTGGCAGAGACAAGACAGCATCATTAAAACAAGTCAAAAAATCGTAAGCTGTTAAGAGGTAAGAGCTGTCGAAAAGATAGCAAACTCGGGAGACTTGAACTTGAGTTTTTATATATATTTAGCCTTTTGACTTCTTCCCTCCTCGTCTCCCTTCTTCATCTCCAGAGAAAAGAGAAAGAGAGGGAGGGAGACTCCCCGTCATCTTTGAGGACGGTACAAATGTAAATCTCAGATCTAACTAGTGTAGATTAACAAGAGACTCACGTCAATCCCAAACATCATACACAGAAGGAAGCGAAGGGGATGAGAGAGAGAGTACAAACTTTTCTCTCCCCTCTTTTAAGAAGTGTAGACATTTTTTCTGATATTTTATCTTAAGTATCCTCATCATCCTGGCTGTTATTTTAAAAACTCATCACGGAAATAAAATGAAGAATGAACTTCTATTGACAAACTTTTGTTTAAAAAATTCTTACCTCGGTTTTCCGAAATCCTTATGATCCAGCAAAAAAATTTGTATGCAGCGTCCAAGAAAGAGGTGTCCAAAATGTGAGTGAACTCTGGAATAAATACAAAAGAGTAGAAAATTGTCATTAAATTTGCTTCATACTCATTTAATTTAAAGCTGAACTCTTCTGTGGAGTCAGTTGGACGACTCAAAAATTGAGTACAAAACAAATGTTCGTGTAGGCCTGTTTTAAAAAAACGCTGACTGAGGAAAGACAAGTAGAAAAATGAGTGGGACTTAAATTGGAAAAAGGGCAGAGTTAAATGATGAAGTAATTCACCCTCCATTCTCCTCCTCCTCCTCTACTATTTTGTGCGTGTAATGCTATAGAAGGAGAGAAGAAATGTTGAAAAGTTGTGAGGCAATTAGACAGTCAGCATATCTACATCATAATTCACAGACAACTTTGAAAGGTTATGGAGTGTGCAGGTGTAAGGTAAAGTACTTCTTCTCTCTCTCTCGTCTCCCTGTCTCTCCCTACAAATCCTCAGTTAAGAACAATAATTGACATGTATGATGTAAAGCTCACACTAATAAGTACAATAAGGAGCTGCCTTTCTCTCTGTCCCTCTCTTTTTTCTTCGACACTGTGGAACAGAGAGAGAGGAGCTGGAGAAAAACGAGGGGATGGGAAGAATGTATATGAGAGTCTGTATCTTGTGTGCCTCTGTGCGTGTAACAAGGAACGGCACACACACACACAACAACCCAGCAGAAGGAGGGAAGCACACTATGTACTAGTATCACATCCTGCATCTGCATTGCATCAAATTGCACACTGCAGGCAGTCTCCTATGAGATTTTAATGATGGAGATAACTGACAAGCTATGGAGCTGGCAGCTAGTGCACTGATAATTATTATTCTGGCAACTGGCAACTCACAATCTTCCACAGTAAGAAATTAGGGAAAAACTTACACATGTACTCTCTCCACACACACACACACTGACACACACACCCCTCACACACTTCTCCCGAAATATTATATTATATCCTATTTAGTTTCAAACAGACAAGAAAACTGTTACATTGTCTTGTACTGTCTTCCACTCTCTCCCTCTCCAGATACATACATGTGCCCTACACACACGTGTATGCGTGTGCGTATACTGTGTGCTAGTACATGTATACGGGAGGGTGACTATAGTCAGACAAAAACAAACACGTTCCATTTCCTTTGTGCCATAAGGGACTTTGAATCCCTTTCCATGCTCTGCGTCTCGTTCCTCCAATTCCCTCCCCCCTTTTCTCCACACACACGCATACACACACAAGGGTATGCAGTAAGGAGGGCATTCAACAGAAGAGAGAGACAGGGACTCGACACACACATACACACTGTCAGTGTATCTAAAATGTATTTGGATGTTGAGCAAAAAAGAAGAGTTTTTGCTTCATCGTCTCTCTCTCCGGCCGACGACGCACGATGAGGCGAAGATCATGAGAGAGAGAGGCTGGTTCATTCCATTGTGTGTGTGTGCTTGTGTGTGTTGGTTGCATACCAGAGGCTCGTCTTTAGTTAGACTAGAAAAAACATGTAAGATATCCAATTACGCAATTATTCCTCTCTTGAGCTCACTCATACACATCACATCATGGAGAGACGAAGGAAGAAGTACGCACACACACGGAGGACTTTGAGTAATTCTAGCTATCTAGGGACTCTTACTCTTATCTATCATACCCTACAAAGTAGCTCGATCCTTTTTTTACCTTATCCAGTCTAAATTATGTTACTCCACAATTATTTTGAAATTGAAAAATCCATCTCCTCCTCCTCTTTTGCTCAAATCATCATTGCACAATCTAACTAAAATGTAATTTCTTTTTTTGACTCAAACCGATGGTGGAATTGCTGGGATCAAAGAAAGACGGACAAAAAACGGGGTTGAAGGGAAAGGGGAATAGATAGAGTTCATGGAGGTCAAGTACATGGTTTTTCCCATTTTTTGTCTCCATATTTTGATTTCAGCCCTCCTCTTGAACTGATTTTTCATCACTATGTCTCTCAAAAATGTTCATTTTCTGTGTGTGTGTGCAGAGAAAGAGAGAGGCTAACTGAGAAGTAATTAATATCCCGAATAGAACCATGCACCTGGAAAGGCGGGTCTCGTGTGTGTGCAACTTTGAGCTGGAATGAGACATCACATGTCAATCCACAAAGAAGCTTTGTGTGTGAGTTTCCAGATGATGAAATTGAAATTTCAAATTTTTCTCAATTCGCGAATGACTAGTATGTGTGTGTTCTGTGTGTGGAGGGTTCTTTTGATGGAGATTGTGGTGTGTGGCGTACATCTCAATTGATATAAATGCAGGGTGAAACAGAATAAAATTTGCCACATGACATATATTTTTCAACACACACGTACACAGTACACACCAAATGTACAGTGCAAATGTGTGTGTGTGTAGTTGAAATTTGATGATGGAGTGAAATGAAATAAGGGATCCGTCATTAGCCTGTGAAATTAATAAGCAAACATCATAATACCGGGGTTTACATTCTCATTTTGCAAAATTTTAGCTTATCCCTCCCCAACGCCACCGTGTGTGACGGGGTGCGTGTGCTTGATTTGAAAGTGATCTTTGTGGTTTCTGGGTGGTATTTGTGTGTGTTAAAAAAGGTATTCACTCCATGACATGAAGGGAGAAAAGGTAGAGAGTGTATCAAGAGTCGATTTTTGAGATTGAATAAAAGCCACACTATTACTACATAAGTATACATTAGTATTGGTGTAGGATGCGTGTGTGTGCTGAATGGGTGGTGTATAATGTGCAGATGTGAAATGAAGGAAGGCGTAGTTTTGAATTGAATAGGGTTGTTGAATAGCGTCCGATGTCAAGACAGCTAATTAATTGCAGTCGGAATCTACCGCCTGTTCAAATGATGAATTCGGAAATATGTGTGTGGAGAGAGAGCGAGACTGCGTGTGTGTGTGTGGAATCCAATTCGTACAGTATAGGTAAAATCAGGAGGAGAGAGAAATCTACACGTACTTTTGAGAGAGAGAGACATATTAGAGGGCATTATGGTATGGAGAACCGATAGGATATTTGTACAGATTTTATGTATCTCTGAATGCACGAATGGGTGTATATATACACGTATACATGTGTGTGTACACATTATGAGATTCATTGAAATTTTGCCAACTGTCAAGGATTCACTTCATCACTATAATATAGTAATAATATGGTTGTGCTGAGGAGGAGGCTAGGATATTAAGTGTAATTTTATTAAAATTTCTACTAATTTCAACGCCATATGTACACCCCTTCCCGCCTTATTTATGAGCCACCAAGAAAAAAATATTGTATATTAGTCGTCCAAGTCTATCCTCAACCAAACTGTACTCCGACACACCACCATTACATCCCATCATGTGGTGTGTAGTTGTGGAATGTACATACAAAGGAATCCAATCACAAAACTTATTTATGTCCCTCATGTCTACAGGCACAAATACAGTGTAACTTTACATAAGAGCTAATATGAGATGAAGGAACACATTATGAATATGAGAATTGTCACACACAGTACGGCAGTGCAATATTAATTGTCATCATAATTTAACAGAGTGTGTGTGGCTGGTACGTGTGTCTGTGTGTGTGCCCAAATGTACACACACACATGTGTAGTGATGGCTACCGTTTTGATTAGAGATTTTGTGAATCAAAATATTTTTTGACTGGAAATTCGATTTTAATGAACTTCCTGACGAGGATGCCCGGAAAAAAATGATGTTCGCCACACACACACACACAAAGTCGCCATCTTTACTAATACTGCCATTGATTTTGACAAATTTGACTGAACATTTGTCATGACGTCACTTTAATTAACATTAGTTTATAGAGTGGGTGTGTTTACACGAAGGAAAATTGAGTTTTCAATTTATGCTGTGTGCCTTCACTCGGGAGTAGTAAAAATAGAAAGGAAGTGATGACGCCGTCAGTATTTTAAAAAGGTTATTAGCTTATTGTTAATTTAATGAGGAACAGGCGAGTTTGTGTATGTGTGTGTGGAAATTGACGACTGCAGCCTTTTTTAAAGACTTTTGAGACACAGACTACACCAAAAATTACCTTACCCAGGGAAGGGAGTACATTTAAAACCTTTACTAATTAAAAAATTTATTCTGAGACTTTTGAAAATCGCCAATAGAAAGGAGGAAGGAATGACGTACATAGACATTGGCACACCATTTGCTAAAAATATTGCACTCCCCGACAAAAATTAGCTTTACTATATTTAGTCTCCACATTGTATTATTACGTATTCTTTGGTTTGAAATTTTTGGCCGAATCCGTTCCTATTTTTCATTCCTTCCGTATCCATTTTAAGAATCAAAGGTCTTAATGCCACAAATATCCAGTCTGTACACGCGAAACACACTCTCACTTTTAAATACACACAAAAAAGTACATCTTTTGAGACAGACAAGGAAGAGAGAAAGAGGGACGAGTTTGGCTTTTCATCTTGTTGAAAAGTTGCTGGAGGGCAGGTGTAGGGAAGACAAGGGATGAGGAGGAGGAGGCGAAGCCTCTTGTGTTTTTGCCAGAGCCAGGATTTCAATAGGAAAAGATCTTCCTTCCTCCTCTTTCCCTCTGTTCATCTCCAATTAATGTAAGTGTGAATAACAGTGTCAAGTTTTAAATTTGAGAAACTGGGAGGAAAAGCTTACAAGTTACGCAACCTCCAAGTGAACATCCCTTGTCTCTACTATACAATTAAACAACAAGTTTGCACTTCACAAACACACCAAGAGACGAATGTCATGGAGGATGTAAGTCAGTGAAGCTCTAGAGAATGACGGCAGACATTACATTTGCCTCTACAATTCACACACACTGTACAGATTGAGCTCTCTCTTTTTCAAGACTTTTCTAAAATAATAATAAAAAATTTTCACCACATCTACTTCCAGCCCAGCGGCAAGGAACCTAAAAACTTCCATATGGATTCTAACCCCAAAAAGTTTTGTCCATCCTTTTCCTCCCGTATGTGCCTACCATATTTGAATATTATGAAAGAGGGGGAAGGCAGAAATAAATGAATACATAAAATTAATAATAGAAGCCATTGTTTCTTCATGGAGAATTGTAAAGTTGGTCATACAATAATTAAAACCATGCTAGCTGACACTCAACATGTCATACCAAATACACAATGCATAGAACATAACATCTGGAATGGAGTCTTCTTCATTTCTCCATGAATTCTTTTTAAAAAACTAAATTCTCATCTCATTCCATGACCTAAGGATATTTTTTTAATTTCCCCACCTCCCCTCACCCTTGCATTTCCCTTCCCTCACATCTGTCCGTCATTTTGTGTGTGTGTGTGATTCAATGTGAGAATATTTCTTCAATATTTAAATAATGTGGCCACAATGAGAGTGTGCCATCCTATTTGTTGAGAGATCAAATATGTACAATGTATTCGAAACCTGCAACGTTAGGACCATATGGTTCACTGGATTCTCCCTTTTGCTCGATCATCATCATTATTTATATCCTCATTTCCCTCTCTCTCTCTCTCTTTTCAAGTTCCAAGGGATTTGACGAACGACGCTGAAGGAGGGAGAATTGTAGAGGAAAAAAATTCATGTTTTGCATGCAACAGAAATGAAATCATGTTTCTTCATCAAAGTTAATTTTTGTTACGTATAAGTACAATAATGTTATGTACGATTGGTGGGTTATTCTCCTCCTTTCCCTCCATATCTGTCCACTAGACATACTGTATGTCGAGACGGACTACAACTAAAAACAATTGATTAAGCTTTCCAGATTTTTGTCCGAGGCTATACTCAAAATTCTTTCCAGATATATCCTATTATTCATTGAGGGGGGTGGAAGTGAAAGGGGAGAAATGATTTTTAGTGGATTTTTTCCTCTCAATTCTTTACATGACAAAATGAGAGAGAGAAAGGATAAAAGAGAAAAAAGGGTAAGAGAGCAGGGTATGGAACTTGACAGGGCTCCAAAGCGGTCATTAATTTAATAAAATCATGGCATATTACACAGTTCCTCTCTCTCTTTCTCCACATTTGTGCATTTTCACTCTTGTATTCCCCAGTTTGTAGCTTTTTGTTGAGAATTACTCTGTGTGTGTGAGGGAGAGAGAGTTGATAATGAGTATGCATAAATGTAAATTTATGTTGGTCCAACTATTAAATCTTCATGCTAGGTTTGTCCTGGATTCTGGTCTCTACACTCTACATTACTGTTGGACCGGCCCTCGTGTCCCTCCATCCTCCACACACACACACACTCTCACTCACTCTCATTTCATCCAATATACAATCCAGAATACAAAAAGTTCTTAAATGATTCCATCAAGTTGACTGGAAAAAGGACGGGTCTTGGCACACAAAATAAATATAATTCCTATTACCCTTTTCCCACTGTCTGTGAATTTGTTCCTCTCTCTGTCTGACACAACGGCCCTCTTTACACTCTTCAGATTAATTGGGAAGACCAAGCAGCGGACCTACTACTACTACCAGCTTCCATAATCGTCCTCTGCTCTTTCTCTCTTCCCCCATTATTTAACACACTTTCTATCTCATTTATTATAAATAATTGTAAAATCCACTCCTCCTATTTAATGAGACCAATAAATATGTAGACGATTAATTATACGATTATCTCTCTAATCTACTCTCTACTCTTTTTCTCCTGTGTCTGTAGAGTGGAGATCCCTTCCTCACATTTCGCTGTGTAATGTGGACTAACTTTTGTTTTTGGACTAAAACATTTTTTGTACACCCTCACCCTACGCACTACACACACAAAACACACGCACATGGATAAAAAGAAGTGTGTGTGTGACTAGGATGACTTTTTTGGGGGAATGTTAAATCTAAGAGAAAATCCGCCATTAAATTATGCAGAAGGGAAGGAGGAAATGTGGGCAAAGAATCTGCTCGAGTTTACACAACATGTGAAAATGTATGCTTCCCGCTTCCTCCCCAACATTTTTTCTCTCTTCCTCTTCCCTCCTCCCGTCTCTCTCTGTAGTCTGTCGTCCTCAGTACAAAACTGTACGCTTGACTTAGGCTCAAATGTATGTGAAGCTGGCTGGAGGGAACTCTTTCTTGCTTATTCCCTCTCTCTCGTCTGCAACATGCATGTAGCCCAAGAAAATGTCAACTTTCTTCCCCCTCTTCACACACACACACATAATGTGTGTGTGTGCGTGTACATATATGGTGTATCATCCGCTTGTATAGAAATAGAGTCATGGGTGTCATATATAAAATTGAAATTCGTCGTAAATTTGCACTCTCTGCTCATTTAAGAAAATTGCGTTTTGCTCCTTGTCCAATAAAGTGTTGCTTAAGTATACAAGTCTTCCTCTCCACAATTTTTTGTACTATCCTCCTCCCTTCTTCTCCTCTTCTTTCCTTCATCCTCCTCTCTTCCTTTTCCTTAAGTCTTAGTCCTTCCAAATGAGTTCTCATTCTCTCCATCTTTGAAATAAAGTTTGGACGTTAAACGTCGTCAATTTGTATGTATCCTCTAAAATACTCATAATATTATTCACATCCTACAAGCGTCAGTAGAGATAGGAGCGTATTTTCAAAACTCGTATCCTAGCTTACTGCATAGTCTCTGCGAGAGGGAGAGAGAGTCGCAAGCATTTTTTACACACTCTCCAAATTTAACAGCCTTCCAAAATGATGTGATGAGTTAATTGAATGAATTAAGATATTCCGAAATAGAGAAGAAAGAGAGGAGGAGAAATAGGCTTCCCATTTTTTGAGAAAGAGAAAGGGGCTTCTCTCTTTTCCCTCTGAGGACTGCCCATGGTTTATTTAACACCGTGAGAAGAACACCTTCAAAAAAGGGAATGGAAGGCTGTGCTGAAATAGACATTAAATCGATACTCTTCAAAGAAGGAAGAGAGAGACTAATAAAGTTGGAGAAGAGATAATAAAAAGTAAAAGTGGGAAGTAGAAATATGAGAGAGGAGAGAGAAGGAGTTGGATTGGGTGTTTTCATTTTGTACAAAATTATAATAGAAAGTGTACAAGGAGGAGAAAGGAATGTGGAAGGTGGCATAGCTTAAATTTATTGGCAAAGAAAATGGGTTTCTCTTCCTTCCCTCCTTCCACACACACACAGTTGAGTAGAGGAGAGTTTCAGAGAAGATGAGGGAATATTACTGCTAATTTCAATTCTCTTCTCCCTATGGCTTCTGCGGTCCAAGTTCAAAGGATTTCATGTCAAGAAATACCTTGGATGAAAGATACATTTACTCCTGCATCCAAGAGATCAAGATCAAAGAGAGAATGTATCCCAATAGAAAATGAAAGATACACACACACACACACACACACACACACACTCCCTCGCTAATCTTAAAGGTTCCAGTATCTTGGCTCAGTATTAGTAAGTGGTGACTTTCTCCTTTCCACAGAATACAGCAACAGAAGACACGGAAGGGAGAGGAGTTTCCGGGATACACACAAGATTTGTAAATGGAGAAAAAGGGGAAATTCATGGGATTCCTCAAGGAGGATCGAAGAGAATAGAATAGAGAGCGAAGGAGAGCAGGAGGGAGAGAGCACGAGGGATTAAAAAAAATGTCCTAAGTTGACGGTTTGCTAGCTCATTATTTCCCGCTTTCCTCCCTCCCTCTCTTCACCACTACAGACTACTGTAGCAGATTAGGATGAGGATGAGAATTGGTGAAAGAGGAGACAAAAATTGTGATTTTAAATGATGTGAGCTACGAGGTCGAATTTCTCTCCAGAGAAATACAAGTGTCTTGGAACGAGAGGAGGAGGAAGAGGAGAAGAAGAAGAAAAAGTTTTATGTCTCTCTTTGTGTGTGTGTGTGTATCTCTGTACACTCTCTACCCATTGTAATAGTGGCTTCTTTCTTTGTTGTTGTCCCCCGTAACTTTGTGTGTCTCATTCCTATTTTCTCAACTGCTTGTAATACATTTTTGTTGTTTGACTCAATTTGACTAAAAAAAGTGAGAGTTGCCGGCGTCGTTTCGTTTCGTGTCCCTCGTATTCCCCGTGTGTTTTACTTTACATGTATGTTGGAGAGAGTGAAACATTTCTTTTCGTATAAAGATATGAACTTATTCATGTGTATAGAATTGAGAATGACTCTCCCTTCTCGTCTACATTCTACTACAATACAAAGAATGAGGAAGGAGAGACGGAGAGAGAGAGGGAGAGAGAGAGGGAAAAAAATATGGCAAAAATGCATCAACTTTTTTTTGTGTTGTCGCGACATGATCCAAAACATTTTTTATGCAATGCACTTGATGGTGCAATATCCACTAAAGAGTGAGAGAGGATCCGAGTGTATATAAAATATTTTTTTGAAGACTTCCTCCTCTCTCTAGGTATGTGTGTGCGGAAACATGTTTCGAGAGCCTTTACAGATAAGGATGGAAAGGAAAGGTGGTGTGTGTGTGTGGTGGTTTGGGTGAGCATGTTCGTATTTTAAGTTTCTTTCTCTCTCTCTGTTCGGGAAGCGTACTCAACAACATTGTGTGAACGACGCTTAGGGACTCCAAAAATGAAACCGATTTGACGTGCTCGAGAGAGAGAGAGAGAGAGAAAAGAGAAAAACTTTTTTCTCCACCTCAACTTATGGCAGGGAAGAAGTTTTCAAACAAAAAAAGAAGAGAAGAGAAAAGGGCTTTTTTCTACTCCTCAAGAATTATGACTGCGGCACCAAAATCCCTTTTGCTATATGAACTGAAAGACGGGGGTAGACTGAAGGGATGGAAAGACAGGACAGTGGATGTGGAGGAGGATGAGGATGAGGCGGTGGGAAGAGAAATAACCAGAGCACTGCATTTCATTGCATTTGAAAAAGGAGGTAAAAAGGATAGCATGCCATACCATAATTTAACATGGGGGTACTTGTCTAAATTGTCGATGGCACATCAGCACTCATCGACTCCTACTCCAGTCCCCTCGTCTCCTCTCTCTGCCTCTGGAGTGGGAGTAATGTGTATGAAGTGTATGAAGGAGGAGGATGACTGGTTCTGTCTGTGGAAAAAGTGGTGAAAACCACAAGGACAGCGACAGTACAAATGTCCCAGGTTCCACGTAAAACTTTACGAGCCACAAAATTTTAAGATTCTTAAATCATTATTTTTCAACTGTTCCCTCTTTCTCTCTCTCTCTCTCTCTCGTCTTATTCTTTCATAAATAATAATAATCCTGAATTATTTGTTTTAATACAGGATCAGCCAGGACTCTGCCTCTCCGTGTGTGTGTGTGTTTACAGCAAGTATTTGTGTGCCAAGAAAAAGAAACTCAAATTTTCTCATGCTTAAGGTTCTCACCGTTCCATAAGGCTTTATTTCCTTAAACTCTATTTGTGGATCTTTGGACCAGGATATCTTAGAGTGACACTCGAGATTCCTCCCTGTAAACTCCAAATGCCGTCCATTACACCGAATTCTTTTGAAAAAAAATGTAGTTTTAAAAAAACAAGGATTCCACTGCCGATTGTTTACTTTAGGATGGCAGTAAAATATTTTGCATTGTATATACACGGAATATATTAATTTTTTAATTTTTCCCACCCCCACCTCAAGGTCACAATGTAATTGTGATTTATGAGCCGAGTTAAATATGCAAGTTTTTGAAAACCAGCTGTGCCCAGCAATCCCAACTTTTTTCTTCTTCTATTTGGATGACGACGAAAGAAAATGGAGAGAATTAGGGAGGGAGTAAGGAAATGGAGTATAAGTGGAACAGATTTTATTATTTTCCAAAAATCAATGGGATGTGCAAAGAGGAGGGATGCCAATGCAGTGTGTGTGTGTGGGATATGTGTCAGTGACAAATGTGTGGTGACTTTTGGTGACTATTGAGAAGACCACAAGAGATAATGCAGAAAAAGGAAGAGCCCATACACACACACACTAAGACATCCCAAACAAAACTGGGGGAGGAGAAAAAACGAGGGAGTTGGACAAAAAAAAGTCTTGAAAACTATTCGCATCGCATAGCTCTGCAACCATTGCGATGCCATTCACATCAAAAAAAGGGAGCAAACGAGGGAGCATCCAAGTCCAAGACAAGAGGAAAAACGAGAGAGAGGAGGGGAGAAAACTTTCATGGTTGTGCCAAGTGAATGGGTAAGGATAGAAGGGAGAAGAAAGAAGAAAGAAGTAAAAATCAGTCAAGTCTAACCAAAAAAGAACATAGATAGGGAGAGAGGAGAGGAGGGACTCCGTGTAATATATAATATATATGGAAGGAAAAAGGAGAAGAGAGAATTCAAAGTCATTAGTGAGTTGGGAAAAATCGTCCTTTCACCTGCCTTGGATCCCATTTGGCCATATTACTCATACCCCTAAATCACTACCAAAGTATTGGTCCGTTTAACGTCATGCATACGAAAGAGGGAGAGAGGAAAAAAGCGTGAAGAGGAAGGAAAATATAAAACACGCCACTTCTCTCTCTCTCTCTCTTTCCCAAAAAGAAGGAAAATGAGAAACAGAAGGAGAAGACGCTCCATGAAGAGAAAGATTCATTCTTCCCCCCGCCAAATACGTGTCCAAAGTCTAAAAAATCTGAATCTCTCTTTAGAGAAGGATGGAGACGGGGAAAATCTGGGGGGAAAGTCAAAAGACCAAAAGTTGCGATGAAGAAGAAAGACAAATGAATTTTTTCTCTTTCTTTCACTTCTCTACAAATGCAAATGTGAATTAAGCTTCACCATTCCTTCTCCCTCCCTTCTCCTTTTTTCTAAGATGGAATTTAAATATTATACCAGACTGACAAGGGAAATCATTAAAGGATTAATGCTTTGTATACATAAAGGGTGACACAGTTAGCTTGAGGCTTTTTGCCTGGTTTTCTCCTTCTTCTTCCTATATTAATATGTGACTATATGTATGAGAGAAGGTGAACTGAGGGCGGTTGGTGAAGGTACAAACATTTGAACGAGTTTTACAAGTTTTACACGCTCTTTTTTCCATCTTTTATACGAGAAGGAGGATTAGAATCTACATATATGAGAGAAAGCATTGGAGGAGGAGGAGGAGAAAAGGAGTTCGTGAGAGTGTGAGAATGGATTGGGATTTTTCGCTCTCTTTCCCTCCACATTTGGCTATAGAGAGAAAGAGGAGAAAAGATGATGATAGAATATACATGGATGAAATGCAAAAAAATAGGAGAAAACTGGAAAGGAGGAGGACGGCGCCTTCTGGAAAAAAGGCGAAAGGACCACCACAAATTTATTGAATCCATTTTTCACTCGAGCAACTTATGAGTGTCTGTTATTTGTCTAAGGTTGTTAGGGGAGGGATAGGAAATACATAAGTGCACCCACTACATATGAGCAGAGGAGGAAGAGGAGGTAGTGGCAGTACAGTGTGTGTGCCTGTGTGCCTACCTCCTCCATCAAAATGAGAGAGCAGAGCTGAGGCAGAGGAGGAGAAAGAGAAAAAGAGATTCCTGGGCGAACCATATGCTCATATACTATCGGCTTTCCTCTCTCACTCTCTATTTCAACCTGCTAGGGCTAGGAGGGAATGAGGATGGGTGTGTGTGTGTGTGTAAAAAGGAAAAGGCCTTGCACCCTATAAAATGCGAGTCCTTCCCAACATCTCCACACGCATGGAAGAGACTGGTGAGGCTCCTTCCAATAAATAAAAGGATGTCCCGTCCGTGCAAACTTCTAGATTTAGCCATTTTTGCTTGATTTAGGCACCACTTTAGGACCCCCATTTTTAGCCCACATTGTATATAACCCCCTATAAGTACTCTCTGTATGTACGATCCGAGTGTGTAAGGTATGGCATGCAGGAATTCATTAGAATGAGCACACATACATCCACGCACACACACACGTACAGTCGTACAGTAGTAGGCCTACTACTCCACATCCCATTCTGAGATGACTGTTTACACTTTGTACAGTAAAAATAATATAAAAGTAAAACATTTCACTTGAGAGGACGGCCGCGCAATGCTTTGTGTAGGTAAAAACATTAAATGCAACCTAACGTCTCTCCTCTTCTGTTCATCCTCAGCTTATTTCCCATTCCCTTTTTTATCTTGCAAGCTGGAACATTGTAAAGGAGAGAGAGCATGGAGGAAAAAACGACTTTTTTCCTTGTGTGTGTGTGTGTGTGCTTGTTCCGTCTTGCAAAAACTAACGTAGTTATATGGGGAATGAGCAAAAGAAGAGAAAGAGAGAGAGGGAGAGAATGGAATTAAATAAGTTTCTCTCTCCTTCTGTTCCCCGGCGATCTGCACAAGGTACTTTGCCTTTGCATACATATTCCTCCAGTTTTTTTTTCTTCTTCAAGTCTTCCTCCTCCTCTTTAACGTGGCTCTGACTTTTGTAGAAGGGAACTATACGGCTCACGTCACAACGCCCAAATCGTGCGTGTAGAAACGAGACGAGTAGAGGAGGAGAGCAATCGAAATTTGTTATGAAATGTTGTAGAAGGTTGAAGGCTGTAGAAGTAGCCGTAGCCAAGAAATCAACTGATGCATTCAAATGTATAAATGTTACTACTAATACTTTACGTTTTGGAAAACTCTCTCTCTCTCTCTTTCTGTCTGTGTTAACTTTTCTTCCCTCCTCCTCCCCCTCTTTTTCCCACTTCTCTTTTATATTTTACTTTGCCTCACTCTCTCTCTGCTACTGCTTCTGCTTCTGCTTCTGCCCCTGTCTCTGGTCTAGCCCTTTACTTTAGTGCATGGGTAATTGCTTTCTTTTGACAGCAAGATTGCAAAGAATAAATCACTGGGTGAAATATTCAAATTGTGAAAACAACCTGGACTTATTTTATTACTACCCTTCCTCTTCCTCTCCTTATACCTCCAGCCACCTTATAGGCACATACACGCATTTATAGCCAACACCTTGAAGAAGGTTCCTCTCCACATCGTATATTGTATATACAGAGAGAGTGTGTGTGTGAGAGAGAGAGACAAGTTCAGAGAGAACCACTCTTGCTGCTTCCCTCTTTATCAGGCCTGCTAATCTGGAGACATCCGAAGCCAATCCGTACAGTTGAATTCAAATGTGAAACTCCACACACACAGACACAGACACACTCTCTCACTCACACACATACTTTATATTGTTCTCTCCCTCCCGACAGCTCCTTTTAGTATTTAAAAAGACTTTGGCAATCTCCTCCAGTCCCATCTTTTCTTTAGCAGAGAGTAGAGACACACACACAGTCTGCAGATGTGACAGTCGAGGAGCCAGACTGCTGCTGTGTGCAGCATGAATATGCACGTCCTCTCCTCTTTCTCCCTCTGCCTACTTTTGCGTAGACATGCCTCATTTATATAGAATTCTACACACCGAAAGACACTCTCACTCTCTCCCTCTCCCTCTCTCATGACTAAGGACCTAAGGTAAGGAGACATTGGGATTGTTTGTTTGGAAAATCCCCCGAGCAGAGAGAGAGAAATGATGCTATTGCTATATGACCTCAACTAATGCATGGCAATGTAAAAAAAGAGCCTCAGACTCTGAGTATCGAGTGCTCGTATGTATATATATATGTGTGTGTGTGTTGTGTGCACGCAAAGAAACACGTGAGAGAGTTTCTGAAGGTGAAGAGGAAATATTAGACATTCAAGTTCTTTCACTCTCTTCTTCTTCTCCTTCTCTCTCGTACATTTTTTGCTCGTCACTCTCTTTCTCTTCGTTTCTCTCTCTCTCTCTCTGGCTGCCTATTTTTAGATTTTTTACAGCGTATTTTTAAAGCTCTTCCTAATCGTCTATTCGATCTCATAAATTTCCTCCGACTCCTTCCTTCCTCACTAACTAAACTCCATATTTATCAGTCATTTCATTCGTCACAAATATTCCCCTCCCTCCCTTCATCTCTCCTCTTTTCATTTCCTCAAAAATTAATTGAACAAGTTAATAGTAGAAGAGGGTGGTTTCAATGAAAATTAAAAATACTATTAAAGTATGTACGAATGTCTAACAAACACAAGTTTGTTACATGCGTATGTGAAAGAGATACTATTTACAAATTCAAGTTTATTAAAGTATAAAAGGCGGTTCATCAAAGCTCCTCTTCTCTGTCTCTACTTTGACTACTTTAATTCTCACAAAATAAACCCCGAAAACCTCGGATGGGATTCCAAATGTCCCAAGCTTTCTCATCATGCAAAATATTTACAAGTCGAGTAAATATTTGCAAAAGGAGGTTTTAAATACACACAACTCTCCCTTTTCTCCGTTTGTACTCTCCTCTCTGTACAGTCTCATACTCATAACTATTATAAAATTTTGACAGAGACTTGTCCAAACAAGTTTTGCAGGGAGGAGGAGTGTATGCAAACCTCTGTACAAATTAGATTCACATCTTCTTACATCATCACTGTCGTGTTGCCGCCATCAGTCATTCCCTTTCTACTAAAGTATTGCGGGATGAGTTACACACACCTCCCGCAGCACATAATCATAATCATGAATGTGTGTTGTATTAAATAAAAATGGCGTAGTTTTATGGTCTTTTTTTAATCCCGATCAACATAATAATTCCAAAACTTTTCCAAACATCCTCAACTGTCAGAAAAAATAATGAAAAATGAAGAAAGATGAAGAGTTGAGGTTCAGCCAGAAACCAATCGTCAAAAAATACCTGCTAATTTCTCCCTCCTTTTATACACACTCACTCACAATAATTTTCCGAGTGTGAAAAAAATAAAACTTTTTTTTCCATTTTTCCTCTCCTTTCGCCACTTCTCCTGTTAAAAATTTGCATACCCACACACACACACAACGAGACAGATGAGATAAGTTTCCCTTCTCTTTTGGAAGATCTTGAGCTATTTTTTTTGCTCGCAATTTTTTTTCCTTTCAGGCCATTTCATTCAGCATCTATAAACACTGAGCCTCTATAAAACAAAACTGACTGTCTCCTCTATCTCTATCTCCATCTCTAAATTTTTGTAGAATCCAGTGCGGAGATGCTGACAGTTTCTCCGGGTAGTTTTTTTGAAAAACTTGAGAGAGCCACACAGCAAGAGCCAGAGAGAGAGAGGGAGAACATCCCTGGTGACTCTATAAGAGACAAGGCTGTGAATAAGAAACCCGGTGAGAGGGAGTGAGTATGTGTTTCTTTTGGGTGGTTGCCTCATCCGAGTCTCTCTCTCCCTCTCTCTCTCAAGTTGGTTTCCATTTCCCCACGTTTTTGTTGTGCAGCTGGTGCGAGTGGAATTACCTCAAGCCATTTATCAAATTCTAGTCTAGCAAAATCCCATTTTTACCGACGGGATGGATGAGTTCTTCCCAAACACACACACACACCAAGCACACACACACAAAGACACACCAAAATATTGAAACGCATACACAGACACAGGTCCTTCGCTCTCCCTTTTCTCTCTCTCTCTCTCTTCATCTCGTCTGTACACAGAGACGGAGTAATGCGTACACCAGCTCATTTTCCCTGTATTATGTGCCTCTGTCTCTTTCCCGTGTGTGTGTGTGTGTGTTTGAGGAACGTTCATCTCACTTGCCACTTTCCCAGCCAGTTGCTTTTCTAGACTTAGCTCATCGTTCTCCTCCTCCTCCTCCTCTTAGTCTGTTGCCTCATTCTACAATCCACAGTTCACAATTTCATGAGTTGAGACGGGACTTTGCCGTCTCGGTGTGTGTGTGTGTGTGCGTCTGTGTGTCTGTGTGTGTTCTTGTATATATTCCCATTTAAGTAGGTTAAGCCTATATTTCTGTCTCCCTTGTCTCTCACTCAGTCAATCTTGTTGAGAAGATGGCACAAAATTATTATTTTTCTATTTCTGTCAGGGATCCTCCTCCTCCGCCTCCCTCAACCCTCCTTATCCAAAAACACACACACACACCCCAACACACGCACATCTCAAATAGTCCGACACATGACAATGACGCCGTCTCCTCCATGCTTAAAGAGGACTCAAATGCTGTGACATAGTAAAAGCCAAAATAATTTTTTATACTCCCTTCGCACAAGGCAAAAAAAGGAGGAGGAGGAGGAGGAGAGGAAGAGGGGCATTTGCCATTTTACATTGGCATGGCCCTTTTGCATTGACATTGAAATACCGCCCATCTGTTATTAGTAAGCACAAGAGCACACAAAATCTCTATTTTCTTACATGTAAAGGCTTTCCCTCTCTCTCTCTCTCTCTCATTTTCTATATCCTCCAGCCGACTTTTAGAGTCCTCCTCATCTCTGTCTCTGTCTACTTCCTTGTCACTCAGGACTCTTCTCCTCCTCCTCCTGTAACACTTGGCATTTGAATAAAATCTTCTGTGGATCTGATGATGATGAAGAAGACGTGATGGAGGGGAGGGGAAGACGGGAGGGCCCTCCTTTCTCTCTCTCTCTCTTTCTCTCTAGACAGAGTTGATTGCATTTGTATGTACAGTCATTTGAAAGGAGAAATGAGAGAGAAATGTGGAGCAATGTCTGCGGAGAAAGGGGAAGTGTGTGGGGGTGTAATGTATATAGAGTCTTATAAATTTTGTATAAAATAAAATATACAAGGAAAAAGAGCATGATAAATGAGAGTCCCTGTACTACAAAGGCGTGTATCATAAATTTTCATATGTATACCAAATCATGTAAAATTAATTATTGCTTTTTCTATACTCGTATCATTCCACTTTCTCCTTGTCTCCCTTTCTCTATTTTAAGCTACTCTCCACTCTCTCACTCTCTCTCTCTTGGCGTGTGTCTGTGTGTCTCACTTTAAACACCCCCGCATTGAATGAAATGTTCAAATCACGTCGGCTGTTGAACAATAAATTAGAAATGTACGAAGCAATGTGAAGAGAGAAAGAGAGAGAGAAAGGAGGGGTTCACCAACGTAAAGACAAATAATGGCAGAGTGCACAGGGGAAAAGTGATGGAAGTCATGGGAGAGAGAGTGAAAGTAAAATTCCAATAGGAATTTCAGACGCATTGCCAAAGCAATAGTCAAGATTTCCCAACAGCTTTCTCCTTTTTTTCCTTTCTCTTCTCCCCTTCCTCCTTTTCCTTTCTCCTCTCTTCCTTTTCTATACACACCATAAAATGGAGGGAGAGAGAGAGTCAATGTAGCTGAATCCACTTTCTACAAATTAAACCTCTTCTTCCTTATCACTAACACAAGAAATACGGAGGGGGAAGAGTACAACGAAGAAAAAAAACTTGCATCCTAAAATATTTTGGATAACCAAATTCTTCTTCAACCAAAAAACTGGATCTGAAGCAAGAACAATATTGCTTCATTCTTTTTCTTCTAATTTGCCACTGTCTTTTCCACCCATAGTTGAAGTACACACATGTACAAGTTGATGAAGAGAGAGAGAGAAAGTGAGTGGATAGGGAGGGAGAGAAAAAATCCGTTAAGAGGGAAGAAGACCACCTGGACATTGACAAGAAAACGAGCTAAAGTTTTTCCCTTCTAACTTTTCTTTCCTCCTCTCTCCTTGTCTTCAGTCTACACATACACACAACATGTGTGTGGAGGGAGGAGGGGAAGAGAGGGTGAGCAGCTCACGGATCGATCAGATTGCTGATTGGCAAAGTGAATGGTGAAGGAAGAAAAAACTTTAAGTTGACGGAGAGCGGAAATCTTGGGTGTCGTCATTGAGAGGGAGACATATATATATATATACATGTTCATATGTGTATACAAAGAATTGGAAGAAATCGCTATAGCACAGCATCTCGGTTCATTACATGGTATACTAGAGAGAGAGAGAGAGTAATGCAGAGTAAAGAGAGAACTACACAAGTGGCTACCTGTAACTTGAAAGTGTGCAAGTGAAAGAAGAAGAATTTTCTGAAACACTTGAAACCTTGGATACTTTCTCCCTCCTCCTCTCTCTCTCATAGCTTTTGCCTGCTGCTGTTCCTCCCGCTTTCTCCACTTTCCTTATGTGAATGTGTGTGGAGGGGGCTGAAGGAGAGAGGCCGTTTCGAGAAGATGAGGAGAGTTGAGGACGGAAGAAGAGAGAGAGAAAGTGCGGCAGGTACGTTAATCTTCGCTGGGGCTCTTGCCTATGCTCGCGTCCCTCACTTTTCCCTTTGCCTATTTCCTATACATGCAGCTCAGCTGGAATATATGGAAGAGTTATTATAGGGGAGGCGGGCGGGGAAAAAACCCATCTTAATATTACTTACAAGTTACAAGTTACAGCCTGCCGTGGCGTTGTTCCACATGATATAGAAATATTGAAAGGGACTCTCTCCCCCTCTCTTTCTCCTCTCCTCTCTCGTTCAGCATTTACTTGGTCCGCTGGTCTAAATGTGTTTTTAATCTCTTTCTCCATAGCGGCAGCAGCCGTCGTTGCTCCCTACTTCTCCCTCCTCGCCCCTGACACATGTGTGTGTGTGCTTGTGTGTACCTCCACAATTTCAGAGAAGCACCCAGTGTTCCGAGAGTCTCAGTCACAAACTCTCAACCTTATGCATTGCATGAAGCACTGGCACGACCACTCTCTCTCTCATACTGGAAATTTGTTCCGAGAAAAACTTGAGAGAGAGGAGGGTAGAGAGAGAAAAACCTCACCTATATACAACTTCTGTGAAAATACGAGAGGGAGGGAGAAATTCCATGGTTAAATTCTCCATAATTTGAAACTCAAAAGAGAAGGATCAATTTTTATATTGTACATGGTAAAAGATGGTGGGGGTGGAGGAGGAAATGTAAGGGTGCTTCTATATTGAAATTACTATATCGAATAGAGAGAGAGAGAGAGTGGAAGAGTAGCCACAGGAGGCTGGAAAGTATTTTATACGGTGGATGGTCTCATTTTAAATAAATTATCCTCGCACGTTCAACACGAGCTTCAATCCCAGCCCCTGCTTTCCCCTATACAATGTATATTGTTATGTATGCAATATATATGCAAGCACACATGGTTCTCGTGCTGGCCCCTTCACTTTCCCCTCTTCTCTTTCTGCAAAAGGGAGTCGATGAAATTCAAAATGAGCCAAGATTTCTGTGTGTGGGTGGACGGGTGTGGGTCTGAAGGGACGTGATTTCAGTCTTTGCTCAGCTTATGACAATCACCCTTTAGTTTTCAATGGTGAAAATTCAAACAGAGACGACGAAGAGACGGACGGCAGAACTCAAGTGTAGTATGTATAATGTATTGGAATTAGGGAGAAGAAAATGAAAGAGAAAAGAGAATGAGTATAATATGAATGGAGAAAGAAGGGGAAGCATAAAGTGAGCGTCACCAGGCTCTGCTCACATTGTGTTCTTATTTATCTATGATAATGTTATGAGGGAGGGAGGAATATACACTTTTGATTAGGAATCTGAGGAAAAAGATATCGAGGAGGTGGAGAAAGCAGAAGAGAAGAGGACAGAGAGATAGGAAAACAGCTGCTTGGAATGCTCATAAAAATTATACAAATGTAGAGAAAGAGCTGGCAGATTGTAGTCAAAGCTTTCTCCTTCTGTCTTCTTTCACTTGTCCTTTCTCTTACCCACCCACGCTTTCCTCTCCCTCTCCTTCTGTAGCTTTCTGGAGTGTACTCAAAGTCTTACAACCTCATTTGAATCATTATAGCGTGGTTAGAGGCAGCTTTAAACTGTAATTTAATCTCAATCCTCAAACTCTTCACTTTCTCCCTCCCTTCCTCTCTCAAAAAGCTGTGTTTAGGATTAATTAATGTGTACAAGAATTTTAGGAGAACAGATTTTATGATTATTATTAAAATAACTATCACTCTTCAATTCATGTAACTTTCACCACAGACAACACACACATCTAGTCTAGTACATCCACTCTACTCCCAGCTTTGCGAAGAGACTGGACTTTGGCGTGTGCCTGTCCTGTCGTCTGCTCCCCCCCTTCCTACTTTCCCCAGTATGTGTAGAATGTAGAACAAGTTTCACTTTATTCATTCTCTCACTCTTCCCCGTCTATTATCAACTGACAAAACAATCCATCTCAGGTTTCTTTGTGGCTGTGTGTGTGATGAAAAGTTTATCATATCATCACCCAACTCATCCATGTTGTTTGTGTAGGGCGTAGGGAGTATAGAGGAAAGAGGGACTGACGTAAGTTTTGCGGGCTTTTGTGGAATTTATTTGTATGTGTAAGTATAGATCTATATTACGGACGGGCATACATGTATACGAGTGAAAGTGTGTGATAGGGAAAGCAAAAGAAGGAAAGGCTCCTACTCTGGCTGTGCTAGTCAAAACGTGTTCATTTGATTTATAACGGTGCTATTACAAGGCATGTAGTCTGATGCACGCTGTAGACAGGGCATCTCTTCTCTCTCTCTCTCAGTTTTCATATCTTGTTCAGCCCACTCATCTACACACAGCACAGATGTAGACAGGACGACATGCGAGAGAGAGCCTCTGGTGAATCTGGCTGATGATATGGTTCAAGTCACACACACACACATACAATCCTGTGCTAAAAGTTGACACAAGAATCCTCATCATCTTCCAATCTCATTGTCATTTTGAATTTGTGTCTCTTGTTTGATATGCGGCTACTACTTTGTGTGTGTGTGGGTGGAGGTTGCAGATTAAATTGGAGTTTGCAAAACATGGAGAAATTTTTTATTTCATTTCCATATATTCCGTAAAAGTGATCCTAAAATAGACTGTCAAAAATGAGGGACGTAATTGTTTAATTGGAACGAATGATTACCTCTGGACAAGACACTTTGCGGGGAGGAAATTGGCTGTTGTCTTCTTCTTCTTTTTCAGAAGAGAGTGTACGTGTCAGAGGAAGAAAAAGACACACACAAAGATAGAGATAAGGCTAGTAGTGGAGATGGTGTCTTTATTCATGAGAAATCTGTGAAATGTTGAAATCTTTGAAAGGAAGCCATCGTTATTCATTATAAGGTGAAGAAACTAAGTCTAATTTATTGGATTTCTCCATGGCACAGATTTCCTTCAAGTGAGAGGAGGAGGAGGGAAGAAGGGAAAAGAGGAAGGAGCGAAGAAGGAGCAACTTTTACTTGTACAAGTTTTACAGACATAAATAATCATTAGCTTAGGGTGAAGACGACAAGACTTATGTATTTCTTATGCAAGATTCTACACACACACACACACAAGCACACAGGCACACAGGGAGAAGGGAAGGGGGACTATAGAGGGTACACTTTATATGGATATTGTATAAAAAGGCCCCTCAGCTCAGCACACACACACACACGCAGAAATGTGTGTGAGGAGGAGAGAGTGAGAGAACGCTGCTGGAATTGTAGAGACAAAGTTGTGTATATGCACACACATAGAGGTATTGGAAGAGGATAAGCTGGAGCACCTTGAGTCCATGCCATTCCATAAGAGAGAAGAGAACTGGTTGGGCTAGGCGATGGCATGGGATAGTGGCGTAAAATCAAGGGAATTTCCTTTCCCATGAGGAAAGCTTTTCTTTCTGCATGAATTGTGAATGATGGAGATGGGAGAAACATGGTTGAGTGCTCTGCTTTTCCTCCAAATAATTCTCAATTCAATGTGTTTTCCTCTCTCAAACCCTCCCGCCCTCACCCCTCCCCAATCTTGGATCTTTCTACAGAGTAACAGAGTGTACAGAGAAACAGATTTTGTGTGAGTGTGTGTGAGAGAGTGTGGGTGGAGAAAGACTACATTACATACATAGTACACATACGAAATGAAGAGCACCTTCTCAATATTTATTATTATGACAATGCTTCAATGTGTTTTCCAAAGTGCACTGTGTAACAATAACTCGACTCATTGTTCATTGGCCGCCGGAAACGAGACGTCAGCAGACCACAAGAAGAAACAGGAGAAACGGAGGAGGAGACAGCACTCCACTACAAGATGAAGATAAAGACAAAGAAGAGAGGATGGAGGGAAAGAGAGACTGGAATTAATTTTGAGATTAATTTAGCTCCTCACTTGTATGTGTGTGTGTATACGAAAATAATATTTTAAGAAAGGTTAAAGTCCCACTTTTGTTTTTCCCTCCCTCTCCCCTTCTCTAGATGTGTGTGTATCCTCATCTTGAGCTCTTCTCGCTCAGCCTCTCTCCTCATCCTCCTGTACATTCACTCTCTCCTTCCAAGATTCTGTAGTTTAAGCATGTGCATGCAGTCATGTGGATTTTCCTTTTCCCTTTCCCTTCTCCATGAATTATAATGGAGTAGGGACTCTCTCTGGAGTTACTTGGGCTCTCAACCTCTCTCTCTCTCGTTCTCTGGCAGTGGCTGAGAGAAGGAAAAACCACAGAAATTTTAGAGAAAATAGCCGCTATCCTATGCAGTGCAGTAACCATCCCATCCTCTCTCTTTCTCTTCGTTTTCTCCTCTTCTTCCTCCTCTGCCGTTGCCGTTGTATCAAGTCAAAGCTTGTTCAAAGTCCGACCATGTCAAGGCATGTAGATGTGGATGTGGGTCTTATTTATATCCGCCCCAGCTCGTCCCCTATAAAAACTGTGCCTGTGCCTTGTGTACATATACACACCCTCCACGCTAATGTATAGAAAGAGAGAGTGAGGGAGAAAGAGGGAGACTACAGAGACATTTTCCAGGATAAAATCTTACTTGAACGATATGACATGAAACAGCCAGAGAACACTTTTTTTTGAAGTGGCTCTCTCATGCCAATTCCAATTGCTTTCTTTCGGCACTGTTGGTTTTGGCACAAATTTCGCATCACGCTCTTCTCCCCCTCCTCTTCTTTCCTCCCCACAAAACTGAGTGCGTGTAACTCTCTCTCTCCTTTTCTCTGTGCTGGGCTGGGATATACAGATACTTCCAGACAGTGTGTGTTCCGATGACAGGACTTATTACTTGGAGAATTCGAGAAATGTTCAAATTAGATACTATCAAGGGTCCCCTTATACATACCCCTATAGAATTGTGTGTGTGTGTTTTTGTGTGGTTGTGTGGATGGCAATATGATGATACATACACAGAGCCAATATATTTGAGCGTTGAATGAAACTTCTACCTACGGCCTCTCCCTCTCTCTCACACACACAGTATACACACATAAAAAGAGAGGACTAAAGAAAGAGGATTCTCTATTTCCTTTTCCTTCCCCAGGCACACACAAACCCAAACACGCATTCACATACTATATACTCCCTGTTACCCATATACGTTTGTACTAGGCCAGTCCGAAGCCTATTTCTCTGTCTCAGTCATACACTTCAAACCTCTTGAAAGTCCTGACAAGCACCCACCACTACCACCAACCACGAAACCATGTGTGTGCGTGTGTGTCAAGGAGGAGGAAGAGGCTGATGGTGTGATGAGAGGCCTTTCCACAACAAACTTTACATACATAATTCATTAGTCCTTTAAAACAAATAGAACGTCTCATCTATATTCAGTTTTACTTGTTTCATATTTCAACGAAAAACTTCAACTCTGCTTCCGTTCCTTCACAGAATTATCTCTAGACAAAAAATACTGAAATGAGCAAAATTTTGGAGAAAAATGTATAAATGGTATTTTGTGGCATTAAGGCATGCAATCAAATTAGATGCATAACCAAGGAAGGTGTTTACAAGAATCTTGAAGTACAATCACATTTCGAGGGAACGTGTGTGTGTAGGCATATCGAAAAGATGAGAGGGGAAATACAGATTTTTTGATGTGGAAAAATTCAGGGGAAAAAATAAATTGGCGGAAATAAACATCCCTAATTTCCGTTATGAAATCACATTTCTTTTCTTGATGTTTGGTAATATTGAATAGCTTAGAATAGCCATGTACATGAGTGAGTAAAAGAAAACTGTTTGCCACAATATTTTGTTTGGAGGAGAAGGAGGTGGAATGAGATGAGTGATAATTGGCAATTTTTGGGAACTGTCATTTCCTTGACCTACGGAGATGAATAGGAGCATTCAGTGTAGAAGAAAATCTAATGTAGAAAATGTTTCTGTTGTGAAAGAGGAGAGGTACGGGGAAAAAGAAATGAGTGAAAGAGAGTGAAAATTACTTGGCGCAATGTAATTTACTCTCTCATACACACGCTCCACACACACACACACACGAGGAGTGGTGTGTGTAAGTGTGAAGGATTGTTATATTATTTTTATTTTGGCATTTCGTGACTCTCCAACATTATATTCTAATAATTGGATCCTTGTGACGAAGACCACTTTCCCCAATTCAAAACAAACAAAAAGGAGAAAAAATCTATTTACTCCTTCTTTAGTTTTCTTTTTTCTTACACATTTCATTGAATTGTGTAGCTTTGTGGAGATACGTACGTACACATGTAAAATTGTTTTTGTACTCTTGCACTCTGCATAATCAAAATTGTTTCTATTCTTAACAGATTTTTCTGTACAAAATATTTATACCATTATAAAGGTTCAGATTTCATGTCAAAATTGACGAATGTAAAATTTTCCTTCTTATCCACACACAAAAAGTACTATGTATTTAAAAGCCAATAGAAAATGACATAATGAGAAACCTAGTCAAATCCCTCACTTTCTCTCTCCTTTCTCCATGATAGAGTAAGGAAGGCGTGCATTTCACAAGGGGAAATGATTGATGATATAAATTTTAAAGAAATATCACACACACATAAGCACACATAGAGAGAAATTCTGACACTTTCGCTCTATACATTTTGAGAATTTCACACTCCCTCAGAGTCCCTGCGTGTCTTTCCGTACAATGCCTGTATAATATGAGAGAGGGAAAGGGAGAGGGAGTCAGCTGGTTAAAACATGTTGATATGTTTAAAAGATTATAATTGATGAAATAGATTATTAGCCTTCTAATCTTTGTCCTGGCTCCCACATTTATTATTTTAATTCCGTTCTTTTTAATTAAGTTATTTCCAGAACTATGGTTTTTCCTGGACAGACCACCACCGTAGTCGTCGCTGCTACTATCATTCCACCGAAACCATGATTCGTACAAACGCATCTTCCAAAAATTTTTGCTGCCTGAACCGGGTAAAAAAGACTCGGAACGAGGGTTGATGTAATTGTAAGACAGTCTTTCTCTCAGACTATAAGAGGAGATGGAGGAGAGGGGAGTGCACGTGTCACACTAAATTGTCCAGAACAAGAGACGAAAGTGAGGGAGAGAAGAGGAGAGGAGATGTGCGTACGGGGATTATACAAAGGGAGGAGGAGGGAAAAAAAGTGACATGGGAAAATGAAAATGGAGGAGGATGGAGGATGGAGAAGAAAGGGGAGGAGAAAGAGGGAGTATTGGGATTTGGATTAGAAGATGCTTTTCCTTGACAACCTTTCATACCTGGGAAAATGTGGAGAAACCTGATATGAAATTGGTCGTTGACATTCCCTACTTGTTACACACTGACATTATTGTACAAGCTTATCAAGCACAGAGGAAGTATAGAGAGAGAGAAAGTCGTAAGCTGAGGAGTTTAATTCTTCCATTTCAATCAAAATTTCCAGCTTCTCTCTCTCTCCCTCTTCATCTCTTTGTACTTCTATTACAGATGTAGAGAGAGAACGTTCCATAGTCTACAGGATTGAATGGAGGTGAACACACACACACTCACATACAGGGCGGTATGACAGGACACATGTAAAACTATAAATACAACAAAATTAATGCCTTTTGTCTAGACCACGTTTGTCATTCCCCAAGGTTCTCTCTTTTCCACTCTCTCCTTCCCTCCTCTACTCTCTCTCTCTCTGGATGATTAATTTGACCAAATCTTGTTTTTTACTAGCAGTAGCTGGATATGGGACTATTTTTGACGGCACAGCAAACTGGAAAGGTATCAAGTTCAAAAATCCCGACTCCAGAGAGAGAGAGAGTGTGTGTGTGTGTGTGTGTAAGTGTAGAAAAGAACTTTTATTAAAACGGAATATTCATCACAGAGGAAGAGAAAAGGGGGAGAAATGTAGAAAGGCTGTCAAAGTGAAAACCAATTAAATGTGATTCTTTGACATTAATTGTGTAGTTAAAATTCAACATATATTAATAATATTAATACTAATACGACGTGTGGAGGAGGAAAAGTAAAGACGAGAAGACGGAAGAAAGTCATATTAAACTTTACATTGTCTATTACGAAAATGTTCCCTTCCCTCACTTTCCCTCCTTTAATTTAGACTGAGAGTCCTCCTTTTCAAAATCGATTAGATTTAACAACATGATTAATTATTTACTTTCTTCTTCCTTAAACTAGCACAGAGACTAGGACGAATGACGACTTGACTTGGAGAACTGGAGGGAATGTGATGAGTTTCTGTCGTTGGTGAAATTGAATTTTGGAAAGTCAAATTCTATCTTTCTGTGAGTAATAGTTAACGAGATAGCCTAGGTCAATCTCCATCTATTCTATTTCTATAATACGATTTTGGATAGAAGAGGAGGAGAATACAGGAATCAAAAAGTTTTGTGTGTGGAGGAGAGACCCCTGGATCTAAAGTGATGGTGAGAGTGGAGTGACAGGAGGAAGTGGAGGACACAAGTCGTGACTCTTAAAGGACACTCAAAAAGAGAAAGCAGAGGGAGAGAGAGTTCGAAAAGTGAAGTCCTCCTCCTCTTGTCTTTCTCCTCCAGTTTTAATCCCAAATTAGTAACTTAGTCAAGAACAACCAATGAAGGTTGAAGATGGAGGAAGGGGAAAATTACCTTGAAGAGGACAGACATTGTAGATGTAGACAATCAAACATGTCAGTCCCTCCTGCCAATTTCGAGTGTTTAATAAAGTCCCACAGACACACACACACACACCCTCCTTTACCCCATCCCAGTCTGACAAAGACAGCTTTCTCTCTGTATTAATTGAGATTGTACGACATCTACTACTTTAATAACTTTTTGGCCCTTAGTAAGAATCGTCAAACTTTCCATAAAAGGTGACTTTCTACAGAAAGGCAGACTTCCTACAGACCTGGAGAAAGCTGGAGAAATCTAGAGACAATTTTTTTGAGGAAGAGGAGGGAAAAATTGGAGCAACTCAAAATGATGTCATTATATTTTTACCTTTTCTTTTTTACTTTGTCCCTGTTACTTTCACCATGTTGCAAAAAAGTACAGTCAGTGTGAGATGATATAATTAAAGAAAAAATGTAGACACAAAAAAGGATGTCAGAACGAGGACGTGTTTCTGATTCGTCTTAATACATGAGTGTGCTGTGTGTAGCGTCTGTTCTGTTTTTTCCATGAGAAATGATTTTTCATCTCATTTCTTTCCCCCCTAAAAGAACGATACATGCTGCATGTGTCTTGCCCTGCGCATCTTCCTTTTTTTTCAACGCCTATGCTATGTAAATGAATAGAAGCTAATTTGAATCGTACGAGGAATTGATGAGAAAATCAATACACCAGGTTTTACCGCCTGTAGAAAAAAGGGGAAAGACAGTCACCAGGATACACTGCACAATGGAGGAAATATTGGATTCTTTACAACTCATCTTAATTTAATGAGCATTAAAACTGAATTTACAACAAGTGTCCCTTAATTTGTCTCTTCTTTCTCTCTACTTTTTACGGCGTTTCCCTATAAATTAGGCTTTTTGTGGCCCAGTTAAAAATCAAGCTACACATTTTATTGCTCGTGTTTTCTTGTGCTTGCTTACGTGTGCCTGTGTGTTCGTGAGTTGCACAATCTGTAATTTTTAAGGAGTTTAACAGACTCATTTAATTAAGTTGAATCGCCTCTCCCTCTTCTCAAGTAGAACAGAGGAGGAGGAGAGGGTGAGGCACTGTAAAAGTGAGCAAAGTTTAAAGAGGAGGTGGAAGTACAGAAGTAGAGGTGGAGGATGAAAGGAAAGAGGGGAGAATGAAAAATTTGAATCAATTTATTACAACTTTACACACAAAAGGAAGAATGGTGACTTTGGGCCGTCCTCTCTCTCCCTCTCTCTCTCTCTTCTTGAGTGTGTGTGTATTTGGTTCGTTGTCGACGTCGCGAATGTTGAATTTAATTCACTTGTGTGCACCACACTCTGAAATTACATCCTCCTCGTAAAGTCGACTCTCGATAATCCTGAAGAGAAAGAGAGAGAGAGTGTGTGTGTGTGTGTGTGGAGGGGAGAGAGGAGGGGGGAACAAGTTTGCCAGTTACAACTCTATTAGGATTTGGTTGAAGCTTAATTTTATACTCTTGCTAAAGCTATCCGCCTCCATCTCTACATTACCTAATCACCTAACAAAGAACTGTTCTTCCTCTCTCTCATTCTCCCCTTATACTAATACTAGTGTATGTATGTAGTGTGTGTGTTCCCTTCCACAGGTAATGACAGGTCAAATAGGGAAACACATTACGAACTGCTACTCCTCTATCTAGTACTTTCACAACTTTGTACATTCCCGTTGACACACACACACACAAACTCTATTTGTGTTCCAAAAAGCCCCGGCTTTGTTATCAGCTTAGCCAAATTTCTAGCCAAAATTTCAGTCAAGTGGACAGTGAACCTCCACCATCGGCATTAGTACAATCTCTCTCTCTATATTTATGCAAATGTGGAAGCACACACGCACATGTACAGGTCAAAAACATAGATGTCAATCGCATGATTTTCCGAAAGAAGTTTTTAAAAACTCCTTCCTGCCCTCTCCCCCTCTCTGGCTAAAAGCTATAGGGAAAAATCCAGTGAGAATTTGGGTAACAACAACATGACACAACGTGTCTTTTTGTTGTTGTAGACATTTTAAGAGCAAAGCCATGCCTGACATTTCGAACAGAATTTTCCTCTTCAAATATCCCCCTCCACTTTTTCCCTCCCTTCGTTCTACCCATCTTCCTCTATTACAGAATTTATTGAACAAAATTCTCAATCCAGCATTTGCCATGGGGGAGGAGAGGAAAGAAGAGGAAGAGGGAAAGGAAGAGAGAGAGTGAGAGTGAAAACACTTCAAAAGCAGAAATACATCCAAAAGCAAAATCTAACCCTGATTATCATTAATAAATTCCAGCTCACGTCAACCCCTGTCAGCCAATGTGAATGACAGGACAGGATACAACATCCTTCTTTTTCCCTCCACACACACATAATGCACACACAACTGTGTGTGCGTAATGCCACCCAAAGTTCAAACTGTTGCGATGGGGGAGAAAAAAAAGATTCTTTCGGGGTGAAATGTCCGTTTATTTATTTATCAAAATCCATTTTTGCAAGTCAAATAACCAAAATCCACTCTCATCCTATCAACAAACACGTGATTTAACTACGAAGCATATATGTGTCCCGTATTCCATTAACTTGTTAATGACATTTTAACAAATTTATTTCAAAATTCATTGAGTATTAAAAACATTAGATGTGGGGAAGAGAATTAAAGAAACAAACTTTGAAGTGACATTGTAGAAACATTTATATTTGACCAGTTCCTCATTTCCATTTGTGAGGCCATATTTCCATGTTTTCAAACCCATTCACCATTTCTACATTTGTAAAAAATATCAAATTTAAATGTGTTGAAAAATCTCACCTTCAAAAATAAAGAAGATCCTCACACGAAAAAAAATTTTCCCACTCACGAAATCGTCTTCTCACTCTACAATAAACAAATTACAATGGTTTCTTTCCTCCACCAATCACACAATTCACTAAAGACGTTTTTACACTCTGAAGAGTAGAGAAATTGAAGTCCTCTGAAACAAATTATGTGTGTAGCTCAAAATCCACTCTCGTTTCTTCCTCACAAAAAAAATTTTCTTCAAGAGTTATGAGTCAGTGAGATATAAACTGGGTTGGTGGATGAATAATTCTCCGTTTTTACTTGACAGGGACTTGTGGTAATGTAAAAAAATCTGTCAAGTTTCTCCGAAAAAAACACACACACTCACTCTGCTTTCCCTTGTCTCCTTGCCACTCTGCCCTGGTTTCCCCGTCTCTTGTCTTGTCTTTTTCTTCTGACTCTGACTCTTACTTTGCCTCTGCCTTCGTCTTCGCGGTTGTGTCTGTGGCAGACAGTGAGCGGCCTTGTAGATGAGAGAGCGTCGTCGTTGAAATTATTTATTATTATTTGTCGTCTCGTCGAAAATCCATGGGAAAAGTGTCACACTTCACCAAAATGCATTTAACATGCACACACAACTTCCTTCTTCTGCTCCTTCACTGAAACAAGAGTAGAGTGCGAGTGCGAGTGGCAACCAGAAATTCCTTGTGTAATTCCCTCTCAACTTTTATTTATGTATACTGAAGAGTCTGAGATGCAAAAGAGCCTTGAACTTCCTTCTTCCTCTTTTGTCTCTGAATAAATTAGTCAAAACTGTGATGTCACCTATATCAATCAAAAAGTCGTTGTGAAAGTCCACAAGCTTTCCCTCTCACCATGCAAATGTGTAGAGAAACACGCACTGTATAAAGCACATATGTAGATAGACACAGAAAGATAGAGAGAGTGAACCGTTGTATCAACTTTAATCACACTGAGCAGTGTCAAGTGACAACATTAAGACAATTCACAGTCCCAAACTCATGTCAACTTGCGTTCCATGTAAACTTGGATCACACAGACACTCAGACACACACACTCCCGTTCCCTCCTTCTGGTCTTCCCTGTAGTGGGTGCGTGTGTGTGTGAAAAAACTTTTTGTTTTGTTCCCCCGTCAATTCAAATTAACCTTCCCCCTCCTCCTCTTTCTCTCTGTGTCTCTCACCCCTAAATGTCTTTTCCCTTCTCTCTCTCTCTTTCGTTCTGATTGAAAAAGGTGGGTGGATTGTACAATTGTGTCTTTTCTTTATTTCACTCTGTTTGACTCATAAAAGAAGCCGAAACAATAATTAGAGAACTTCTCTCTCTCTCTCAATGTGTTTTACGTCTGTACTACTCTGTATACCCACACCGGCTTCAGACGGTCAAAAACTATTCACAGCTGCTTTTTTTTGAAACTGAAACTTGGAATGAGGGAGTGTGTCTCAGAAAAACTTGTGCGTGGAAATTGAAACAGATTTTTTGCGGCTTTTTTTCCTCTCTCCTTTCTTCTCTTCTAGTAGTGGAACAAAAACTGGTGTATTGTATATTCACACTTTGTACTTTACATAATGTATATGGTTGCCGAAAGATTTTTCCACTACTTCTTCTGATTATGAAATGTAATGGGCTTCGGTTGACTCTTTCCTTCTCCGGGTATATTTGTGCTAATTGTATTTCTCCTCCTCTTCTTTTCAGTTCCCGGGTAATCACACACACACACTCGTTTTCACTCAAGGTTCACAGTGAAAGGTAAAAAGAAAAGTTAAATAATTTTAATTATTTGATAGAAAACTTTTGTGTGTGTGTGTTCATCTTGATCCTGAGGATGGGTGGGTGGGTGGTGGTGGTTAATGGTGATGGTTTTAGCCTTCTGGTGGAGACGCAACTTGTCATGTATTTTTACCGTTACTTATTTATGGTGGCGAAAAAGAAGGAGGGAAAGAAAAAAAAGTTTCCACCGTCCTTCTCTCTCACTAGACTCAGTTCTTCTTCTATACTTCTCCCGAGTTCAGAGGGTAGTATGGTGGTGTGTGTTGATGATGATGTAGTGTGTTTGTGTGTTATTTTATCTCTCCATTCTATTAGCCTTCTGTGTCCCTTCAACTCTCCTCTTGTCTTCCCTTTTGTTCATTTGATGATGTGGATCTCCGAGAGTTCAACAACAAAGTACTGGGTGTGTGCAGATGAACAACACACACACACATACAGGACTGAATGGGCGACAGACACACTTTTCCTTCCCTTATACTGCCGTATGTATTTTTCTTGAGACTTGTCTTTTGGTGAAGGTGAATACTTGGAAAAAAAAAATTTCTATTCGTTTTTCTGTTCTGATGTTGTGTTGGTGCTGGTTGGAAGCTAACACATGGTGGACAGATGGTTGGATGGTTTGGTTTGGGTTTTTGGAACGTAAAAGTGTCCCTCTGTGTCTCTCCTTCTCCTTCACTTCCAAATACACTCTACACGTCCACACACACACACATCTTGGCTAGTCTACTGAACTGTACACACACAAATACACAAGAAGTTTTGACTTTCGGCTTCTGGTTTTATGTTCCTTTTTCTTGTATTATCGCATGTTGTTTATAATCACGAGACTCCCGACCATTTCAACGAGAGAGGGTCTCACTTTCAGTGTGTGTGTGTCTGTTTGTTTCTTATATGTCTCTCTCTCCTCTCCTTGTGTGTGTGAGTGTGTTCCGTACCGGATCGGCTCCAGGTTTTGGATAGTCAAGGGTTTTTGGGTCCCTCCAAAAAAAGAAAGAAAAAGTTTTGGCAGAGTTAAAAGGATGGAGAATGTTGGAGAGTGTGTGTCTCCACTGGAGAGAGAGAGCAAAAATTTCTTGATGCTCACGCGTCGCTGCTGTAGAAGCTACTGAGCTCTTTCCTCTCCCTTACCGCTTCTTCCAAGTCCACACACCACACACACACACACTCACTCCCATACACACACGGAGAGAGAGAGAGAGTCTCGAAACAGGGGGATGTTATTGTACTGTGTGTGTGTTACGAGGGCCTTGTTCCATTCTGTTCCATAGAGGCTTTTTACATGGCCCTTCCCGTTATCGCGTATACACAACTGCTGTGTGTGTGTGTGTGGAGTGGATGTGTGTGACTTTGGAAAGGATGTACATTCTTAAAGAGAGGGAGAGAAGTTTAAGAGAAAAGTTTTCTTTTATATTACCATGTTGATATTCTATTGTTCTCGTGTGTCATCACAATAAAAATAATTTTTCGGGAGAGCCCAATCCAGAGGAGAACATTATTGACAAACCCAATGACAATTTCACTTCTTTTTTGGACTGATACCCGGGAATAGAGAGAGAGAGAAATATGAACTGGGATACTGCAAGAGCCACTCATTATGTCACTCAAGGTTTTTCTGGATACAAATTATTTTTGAGTTACCAATGCGCTTGACACACATTTAGTTTAATACTGTCATTAATTTGAGTTTTATTTTTTATCCAAAATTGTTTTATTCGAGAGATAGTCATTGCATACAATTTGAGACTAATACATAACTGAATTAATTATGGCAGTATTAAGTACCGTAAAATAAATCGCAGCTCTCCATTACATTTTAAAAATCTGAAAGAAATCAATTAAAAGTTATTGCAAATTCAGAACAGAGAAAGGGAAAAGAATTCCTGTGGTTTTGCAAAAAGAGTTAACACGTCTAATGAGACCCATTTCACCAATTGGTTCTACAGACTGTAATCAACATGGAGGGAGACAGAGGAAGAGGAAAAAGTTTAACAAGTAAACTCACACTGGAAGGATAAGGAGATTTGTGCTTGGAAGAAGTAAAGTGAGGGAGGGACTGACGCTATGTCATTCTTGAGGATTCCTAGGTTGCATGCATCTCACATCCGATCTCAAAACTCTATTCATGTTTATCGTCCTATCTCCTCTCTCTCTCCTTCTGTACTTAGGAGAGAGTGAGAGTTTATGTGGATTATGTACACAAATATCTTGTGAAGGTAAAAAAGAGTACTCATTGCCTAACACATACATGTGTTTTCCCGAGTTAGACACACACACACACACACGGGGAGAGAGGGAGAGAACAAAATACAAAATAATATTTACACACATACACACTACACACTCTCTCACTCACTCACTTGAGAAACATTTTCACCCCACTGTAAACCATCATGTACACTTGACTTGATAAAAGTACATTTTCTCCCTCCTCTCTCTTGACTTGATTCTATAGCTGCCAAGATTGTCATAAGCTATCCATTTTTCTGCGAGAGGGAGAGAAACACACACACACTCACTCACACACTACATAGCACAGCACAGGAAAAAAGTGCCATTCCTGACTTTCCTATATCTCTCCTCACGTAGACAGTGAGAGCGTGTAAAGGCTACCTCCTCACGTGGCACACACACAACCCTGCATCCACACACACTTCTTATAATGAAGTTGTAGTAACGCTCGGAATGTACTTAATTTTCCTGTCCTCTCCATAATACACACACACTAAAGGGGGTAAATTGTGTGTGTGTGGAGAGAGGGACTCGGAAGAGAGAGAGGATGTACAGTAGTTTTTTCTCTCTCTCTCTCTCTCTCTTCTCTTGGTATATTGGAACAAAAGTGAGGAGTACTGCAGTGTGTCGAAATTTTTAAACAGGATGCACCAAAGGTTTAACAGGATTTTTTTCTACCTCCCTCCTCCTCCTTTTCTCCTCTATCTCTTCTATCTCCTCCATTATAAGTACCTTCTAAAGTTGTTCCTTTTAAACGAGCCGTTTTTTTCCTCTCCCTCTCTCCGTCATTTTTTAAGGCATATTGTTCTAGCCCTTACTCGATGACACTGAGACTATCCATTGGTCCTCCTCCTTGAGCCACCCTCCTCCCCTCCTCTCCTCCTCTCCCAGCCCATCATAATACAGACTGTATTAGCGTGAAGTAAAGTAGAAAATGTGAGTGTGGATTTGGGAAGGAGTTGTGAAGTGTGTGTGGATATATTTATGCATTATTACACGAAGTTGTTCAAAACTACGCATATTATATTGGCCATAGTCCCCTTTCTCTCTCTCTCTCTCCCTCTCTCTCGTTGTGTGTGTGCTGTCTTAACTTTGTGACTTGTTTGGCGGGGAGATGAGGTCTTAGAGAAGGAAAGCCGGAGTACAGACAGTGGAGACTGTTATTATTATTATGTGCACGCGTAGCGGGGAAGAAGACGTGGATCTCATTCCATATTCCCTTCACCCTGGATGTTCAGCATGAGGATGAGACAGATCAGCCGATACGACATCTCTCTCTCTCTTCCTCTTCTGGATGATACACAAGAAACTCTCGACACACAGCTAGTGTTACTTGTTACACTTGTGTACCTCTGCCAGTGTCAGGGCTTTACACACAACACACACACACATTGTAGTGAAGGGGCCAAAAAAGAAAATTCCAAACTGCTACTCTGTCTCCAGTCTCTTGCCCATGCGGATGAACAGACAGAGAAAGAGAGGAGGGAGGAGAAGTGTGGGATGGGATGTGCGTGTAACATGGATGATGCACCTACCTGTGACAATTTAGACGTAAAGCTTATTATGCCACCGACATACACGGAACACACACACAAAAAAGATGCCGTTTGACTGACACTCGCACACACGAGAATAAGTAAAAAACCGAAAGAAAGAGAGAGACAGTAAGGCAAGATTTTCGCATGCCCTTCTGCTCTCTGTTCTAAAAATGGCAGCAAAGAAGATAGAGAGAAGCATTTTGGCCGGATATTTCTGTAACTTTTCGAAAGGCATTGTGTACATTTTTTGTACCCATTTTTTTGGCGAGGGGGTAAAGACGGGAGTAGAAAGCTTTGAGACAGAGAAAATGAAACATGTTTGAAAAGTACAGCATGGTGCTACATAGGAAAATGTGTAAATGTATTAATTTTTGTGCAGAAAAACAAGACAATCTTTCCACACATTTATGCATTTATTCCCTAATAACATGATCGAACTCTTGTCAAACGGAAAATGATTTGATTTGATTTGAAAAAACAAGCTGCTGCAAATTGAAAGAAAATGGGTGCCCAAAAGGAGATAAAAGGGTTTCTGGAATGCACTTCAAAAATGAGTCGTTGGAATAGAATGCTCATAAAAATGAATGATCAATTATTTGTCGATATTTTACTTAAATTACTTTCCTTTCCCTCCAAGCAAAGGAAAATCAAGATGATGATCCTCAAAGAAACCATTTTTTTACATCTCAAATTGTCCTTACCAACTCCTTTTTTTAAAAAAAATCCACTTCGAATTTCTCCCTAAAATCTAACGGCATTTTAAAACTGACTACATCATCTTTCGCTACGTCTTCTGTATACACATGTATGTACATTTGAAAGTAGGGAAGGATCCCAGTGAAACCAATTTGAAGCTGGAGCAGTCAGGAGTCAGTCATAAACCAAAAGTTTCTTTTTTTGTTGTAATATATTTCCCTCTCAAAAATTCTTCCTCTCCCTTTCTCTCTCTCGTACTAAAGAATATGAACAGACAAAACCCAGTGAGAAAGGAGGATAAAAACTCTCAAGGATGGGGCCGCCGCCGCCACCGTCTTTTTGAACACACACAGAGAGAAATAGGGAAAAGGTCGATTTACGGCTTAAACTGCTGACCTGTTCATATTTTCTTTGGTTCCCCCCCCCCCTTTCATTTCATCGGGTTCTCAGATGTGTGTGTGTCTGCTCTGCTCTTGTACAAAAATCCCCGCTAGCAAACATTGCTTTGTTCGTGGTTACAAAAAGAGTACATATTCATCTCAATAAAATTTTATACGGGCACATATCAAAAAAAATTCACTCACCCTCCTCTTCCTCCTCCTCCTCTCCCTCCTACCCGTACAGTCGGAGAGATCCAAACGTTTCAGTGCTTCGTGACCGAAAAAAAGTTAAGGGACGGGGCGCCGGTAAAGGATGAAGATGGTCCTCTATCTTCCTTGTGTGTGTGTGTAGCATGTGTGTGTGTAAAAATATTGTCCGATCGGTCTGTCTCCATAGGGATCATGTGCTCGACCGTCTTTTGAACTCGGGGTACTCGTCCTATTCCTCCCGTCATTATTCCCGCTCGTTTATTCTGGATTAATCCATCCATAGCCCATATTTCTGTACATGTTCCCCTCTTCCTCCTCCCCACAAATGTGGTCCATTTGACTGGATAAAGACAAAATCAAAGATTTTCCTCCAAAACATTTACTTTAATTTATATTTGTGAGAAAAACAAAAGAAAATGTGGGGAAAGTTCTCCTCTCTTTATGTCCACTTTCCGTTTTTTCTCTTGATATAGCACACAACTCCTTGACTCTGAAAAAATCTTGTTTTAAATATTTCTCTTTTGCTCTACTTTATTCAATGCAGTTTATTTCCTTCTTAAATTAGGTGAAATTTGTGGCTCCTCGTCTTGGTCCCCTCAATTAACATTTTTATGCCCCACTTTTCTCTCCAGCTTTTGACATACTTCATTTCTACATGATTTCACATAAACAGGGAAGAAAAAAAGTATAAATACATACAGTGGTGAGATGATTTTCCTCATCTCAGGGTCCACTTTCATGAATGACCGAATTCGGCGTCCGGAGTTCTTGCTCTCTCTCTCTCTCTTAAAAACGTCATGGAGAGTAACTATAATGTATTCTCTTACATGGGCCTCTGTTCCTGCCATAGCATATATCTGTATCCATGAATGTATTGTACAATGTACATTTTTTATGGTGTATGTTACACAGTTTTCCATCGATTTTCCTCCCCTGTAACTGAAATGAGGGAAACAAACAAAAAGAGATGAAAATACCCTGGACTCTCTCGTGCAAATATTCACAGTTACTGTACAGTAGGTCTGCATGGATTGCATGTGCTTTTTTTGCTTGTGCATATTTTAATGTGCACACACTACACACACACAAGTTTAGATTGAAACATACACACACACTGTGCACTAACTTGCTGCTCCGATCCGATGTACGTCCCCCGCCCTCCCGCCTGCTTTCACTCTCTCTTGCTTTCCCTCCTCTTTGCTTTAGTGGGTTGGGTCCTGGACTGTGGAAGTTACTGTGGCTGGTGGGTGTTTGTGAGTGTGTGTCTCAAAAAATTGTCAAAGCATAGCGGGAGGAAAAGGGGGGAAAGTATAAAGATTAAAGAATGAGGCTGATTCCTATTTTCACCCACAAAACAGTTAAATATTAAAACTGCAGTGTGGACGTGTACGTGTGTGTTTGATGGTGGTTTGGGAGGAGAGGATAGCTTTTCAAATGTGGGCTTCAGAGAAAAGGGAAACGAGAGAGAGAGAGAGGGAAAGAGAGGGGATGGAGGGACGAGGGACGGGTGGGAATTGGTTTCAAAATTAAATAGGAAATGAACAGTTGAAATTTCAATCCTCCCAGTTATTATTTTATATTATATATATTATATTATGAGAGCGCGTGTTTCCTCTCACCCTCCCTAGCTGCTCCCTTTCTCTCTTTGTGTGTCTACAATGTAGAGAGAGAGAGAGAGAGAGAGAGACTAGCATGATTTTTGCTCATTGCCTCCTTTCCTCTCTCTCTCTCTTTCGTTCTTCATGATGATTGTATGTATGACTGTGTGTACAATGAGAGCGGGAAGGGAAGCCTGTAAAGTATCATTTATGAATTACGCTATGAATATAAATAGGTAAATGTAACCTTAACTTTAGACTCAATATATTCATGAACACGTTCATAAAACAAAATTCATAAGTTGAGTAAGTTGAACGAAACACACACACACACAGTGATACATGTACACAACAACTCAGCATAGTGCTTCACGCGTTCACACACACATACACATATAAAGTGTGTGTGTGTACAAAAGTAGGAGCCTCAACTTCATTAACGACTCTCCTTTTTCCTTATGGAATTCAAATGACTTGATACACCAACCCTCCTCACTCACGCAACTTTCTTCCTCTCCCTCTCCTCCTTGTCCCTGAATTGCTTTCTTGTATTCTAACAAGGCGGGATGATGTAGAAAAGAGAGAGAGAGATGACGACTTCCCATCCTTCTTTTGCTACAAAATGAATATACACATTTTGTTTTTTTGTTGTGCCTCCATCAGTGAGAGGACCAAAGATACAGAGACATAGAGAGAAAAGCTCAAAAATATTTTATTTAATCTAATTTTATGCTGATAGTCTCTCCATGCAAATGTTACTGCACAAAGTGAACAAGACTGACATGGTGCTTCGAATGCAATGAACAAAGGGCCACCCAGCATCCCAGTCACATACACATTCTCACATTATTTCCCTCTTCTCTCTCTTTCTTTCCCCTTCAATCATTCCAATGGAATAGCAATACCATTTTCTTGTCTGTCAAGTGGAAGAGGTTAAATGCAACTCTTTTTCCTATTCGCCCACTGCGTGTGTGCGTTCTTATGAGTGCGTTCTTATGAGTGCGTCCTTATATTTTCCTCCCATTTAATTCTGAAGGTCCAATTAAAATTAAGTTGACAATCTCGTTTCCTTCACTCCATTACACTCTGAGAAAAGGAAGGAGGAGAAAGCGGAGAAAAAAAATCCCACGTTCCTCCATAAACTTAATAATAATTTTTGATGTCCACGAATCCGTCTCTCCTCATCTTCCTCTCCTCCTTCGTTTCTGCCTTGCTACATTGTATAAAATAATTTTTGACATGCTAGAAAAAAGGAGGAGGAAGAAAAGAGGGAATATAAAAATGAGATTTATTTTAATATATTTTTTAAAATATTATTTCTGACTTTGAAGAGTGGAGAAGGACCTTGTGTATGATATATTTTGATTGAATTGTGTCTCCCAGATTTAATGAGCTGAATGACCAGAGTGTGTGTGTGGATATGATTATGTGGATAGAGGGAAGAGATAAACATAAGTAAACTTAATATGTACAAAAATGGTTGAGGAGGAGAATTGTGCTGAAAAGAATGCAAAAAATGAGGAAGAGAGAAGAAAGTGGATTTACTAAGAAGATTTTTTTTGAGAGAGAGGAAAGGTTTTTTTGGCAATGCTCAGTGACTGCTGGTGCGGTTTAGTGCGGTGATTCTCCAGCTCAATTCTGGGTAAATGTGAAAATGTGAAATGGGAAGCAGGAGAGCCCCCAGTCAAGTATGTAGTAGCGGCTGAGTAGGAGAAGGAGGAGGAGGAGGGAAAAGAGGAAGAGGATGTGGATGTGGGAGAGCATTAGATTTCTACAAAACAGAGCCTCGGGTGGACTGGGAATGAGGTTTCAAATTCCAGAAGACAGACCCAGAGAAGAAGAGAGGGAGAAAGGGAGAGGGAAAGGAATTTTGCAAAGTTACCAGTAACCATTTCGTAAAATATGTATAAAGAACAATGAGAGAAAGAAAGAAGACGGAGAGAGACATGAAGGATAGAGAAGAAAAGCAAGAAAATTTTGACTAAAGAAATGGAGGAGGGAGAGAAAGCTTTCTATTTGCCATATTGCAATGCATTTTCATATACCAGAGTAATGTAATATACTAGAGGAGAAGGAGGGAAGAATAGGAAAGGATGGGATAGAAGAGAAGGAGAACAAAATTCTCCGTTCCTCTCTTCTCTCTTCTACTCTGTGTGTGGGGTGAGGGGTAAGCCTGAGAGTGGGTGAGTGTGTGTGTGTGTGAGGAGCGTATATACAATTTCAAGACCTTCAAATTTGCATGAGGCAACTTTAAAAGAAAGTAATTGAAGAGAAAGTTTTGCAGTTAAATGCCCACCTATGAAATTATCGAGTGGGAGCCCTTTTCCTCCTTTTATTTTTTCTTTCTATGATACAGTCATAGTCAGATGTATACATATGCTTTCTCCTTTTGCTTTCTCCCAAAAATGGAGAGCCAGAGGAAGAGACAGCGGTGGCAAACAATCTCTTGTTGAATTACATTATTATACAAGTTTACTCTTTACACGTTTCTCCCTCCATAGATGTACACTTTCCCTCCGCGTACCGTACATCCAGTTTATGTATAAAAGTCTCACAATAAAATTTCCCGTATGATGCACTACATTTTAGAAATGATGATCCAAGTGTAAGGGCAACAATTCCAAGTTTTACGGTAGTTCTAGTCTGATACACAATACAATGAGAGGACAAAAAATGTGTGTGTGCATCTCCATGGTGAGAATTTTGTGGTTAAATAAAAATGTGAGAGAAAACAAGATAGGAGAATAGAAGGAATGAGTAGCGACATACACACACACACACACACACAATTAAATAGAATAAAATGACACCAGCGATTTGGCATGTTGGTGTCTGTCCTTCTTTTCCTCCTCCCCCTCCTTTCCATCTGCATCTGTCACCCTGACTTTCCCTTACCCCATTATTCACAATCCCGAGCTCCACCATGGAGAAAGCTGAAAACAGACTTTGTTGCTCTTCTTGTCTTTTTCCTCCATCCAAGAAAATATTCAAGTTGACTCCATTTCTTTTGTGAAAATTTTCTCCATCCTCCTCCCCCGCCTCCATCCTCCATCCCACTCCCCTAAAAGTTCGACTCCTGTCACTACTCCATGTGAGGCTCCAAAAAGATGTAGCTAGAATGTCATTGTAGTCTTTTTGACTTGTGTGTGTGTGTGTGTTTGTGTGGTGTACTGTGTGTGCAAAGGGAAAACATGTTAAATTAAATTGCTTCGTCTTCAGCATCCTCTTCTTCTTATTCCACCGTCTCTTGGACTTCATTAAAAGTTTATAGACATGACTTTGGCAGTTGAGAGTGATTGACATTTATTAGCCTATATATTTTCATTTTCCATTTTCCCTCCTCTCCATGTTCTTGTCTGTTGTTTGTGTGTGTGTGTGAAGGGCGGTTGAGCAGTACAGGGGGAGTGCAGAATGTCTTATCATACAGAGGACAGAATTATTTAAAGAAAGTTGTTCTGAAACATTTTGGAACCTTTGTCCCCTTCTCTATCTTAAAAAAAGAAATTATTCATTCCCCGCTCAACTCTCCCTCCTTCCCTCCCGCTTCCATGTCTTTATCCTCTTCCTTTTGTTCTCCAATTGGGACCGGGTCCAAATTTTAAATATTAAATGAATCCTCACAAGTCGATGGGACTGGAATGTGTCAAGAGGCATGTGAGGGTGGAGATACACACCGACACATATGAATGGGCTAGGACAAACTTTTAAATCTTCATTCAGCCCAGGTAGGACATTTAAAGGCGGAAAAAGAAAACGAATGTGTGTGTGTGTATTTTAAACAATTTACAACACATTATTTATATATTATTCAAGGCCGAGGATCTCCAAACTTGGGGAAAGAAAGCTGCCAAAAAATACCGGACAGTATATTCAAAATAGACTATTTCCCAGTACAAACGACGATATTGAGCACAAGACACACACAGAAAGATAGACAGGACAAAGAGACTAAATAAAATAAAATGTCAATATTTCCGAGTACCCGTGTTCCCTCCCTCCCCCTTTCTCTCTCACTCTCTCTCTCTCCATTTATACTCCCCAAATGGGCGTCACTTTGTTTCCTGCTCCCATGACAAATATTTTGCTTCAGCGGTTTTCTCTCTTTCTCTCTCTCTCTCTCTTTCACTCCCTTTCCCAGATTCCTCACTCCTCACTAGCAGTGGCGGTAGGGAAGGAAAAAAACTGGAAATTGTATCAAGTTTTTTAGATTGAGATTTGCTCGGATTTCCATGTGTCGTTATTGTACACTGTGGAGGCTATATTTCCTATGAGTGTGTGTGTGTGTCCCCATGTAGGATGTGTATGTATGAAAAGAGGGAAAGAGGGGGAGATGGGGGTACAAGTAGAGCAGTTTAGAATCATATGCCTCAAGAGACGAGCAGGATTTACAAGTGTATTTCCATCCTACACATACAGTAGCATAAGCAGAGGCAGGCAGACAGGGACGAAACACGGCTGTTAGTGTAACGCAGTCGATTCCCGTACATATAAGGAACAATCTGAATCTTCCATGTGTAGGAGTGTGTGTGCTGGTAACTACACTACGGGAGAAGGAGTGTATGGGAAAGAGAGAGAGAGACACTCAACCTGAGAACCTCATCATCTCTCCCTGAAATCATATCAAATCATTCAAACCATCGCTTTTCCCCTGCTCCACAATAATATATAAATATATCTCTTTCCAATAGACGGAGGAAGGGACACACGTGCCATCAATGTCCTTTTTTTATTTATTTCCATCATTTCTATCTCTATCCTTATATCTTCCGAATCATGCACAGCTCCATTTTCTCCAAGGTTAGCTCTTCCTTTTCTTCTTCTTCTTCTGCCTCCTCCTCTTTCCCCTCCCTTTGATTTGATTTTATTCCCAACCATCTTTTCCACCTAAATCTGTTAAATGAACGCTTTAATATCAGATCCATCTATTTTTTTCTATTTTCTCTTCATCCCTTGAACTTTCTCCTGGGAAAGAAAAGACATGTTTTCCTTCTCTTAAAAATACAAAAACAGACTTTTACCATCAATGAGATTACAGCACACACACACTACTCGTCATCTATTTAAATATACATGTTGATAACAAATATACGAAGGGAAGAAATGAATTATTAATTTAATGAATGTAATTTGTGCATCCCTAACAACATATTTATGTATATATTCGAACATGTAGATGCACACAGAGGAAAAAGGCACACACTTCCTCCTTCATTGTAAAAGAGGGAAAGTAAGGGAGAAAGTGTTTAATCAATTTCATGAGAAGGGACAAATGCAAACAAGAAAATAAATTCAGAGAGGAAAAAATATATTAGATAAAAAGCTATGTGGAGTGAAAGTGGGACAGGAGGAAATTGTAGAGAGAGAGAGAGAAAGGAGAGAGGGCAGAGGAAAAGAGAGAGAGAGGGAGAAAGTCCCTTCAGCTTCTTTTAGACATCGTCAGTTTTTTTTACTAACTTGAATCTCATCTCATCTTTTGTCAAGAGTTTCCCTTTTTGGCTATCGCAAGTCATAAGGAAAGCCTCATCATCATCATCTGTTTGTGTTTATGCATGTATCTTCCCCCTTTCTCCATTTGTAAGGGTCATATCGAATAGTGTGTGTGTGTGGGGTGGGGTGGGTTGTGTGTGCGTAGGACCTAGTTTTTGTGCGAGTACTTTGTGCTAAGCTCCTCTCCTACTGTGACACAACAGTGTGTGGAGATATGAGAGAGAGGCCGATATTACCCACTTTTTCTGTCGAAAAGCTCCCAGCGAGAGAACTACACACACACATGCGGAGGAGGAAGGAAGAAACACACAGAAAAGAATGTGACGGAGAAGCTTATAGCTGGACAAATCGCAGCACTCTTCTCCTCTAACTTGAATGGAAAGTCGTATATCAATTTTGCCTTTGATTTATAGTCCATATAAATTTAGCTAGAGCAAATTTAATATTTGGAATATCCGGGAAAATATTTAAACGCCTCCCTCCTCCTCTTCCATACACCGACAAATTCTGGATGGACAGTCTGCATGGAGCAGCCAGCCTTTACTTTCCCTACATTGTCATTTCCACACACACACACACTCTGAAGCGGAGGTCCTCACATTCTACAGTAGGGTTGTATGGACAATTCTGAGAATTTTGAAAAAATTTTACCTACACAATATATTATTATAGATGGTGGGACATAATGGTCGGGTATGGGAAGAGGGAAAAATATATTGAAATATTGAATTTTCTCTTTTTTCCTCTCTCTTTTCTCTACATAATAATTTCCGTCCTTCCCTGCCGTTGTCCCTGGCACAAAAAATGTATTTTATACGATATGCACCATTTTACTCTGAACAAGGTTCCACCACACACACACTCTCTCTCCATTATTTAATGATATTTAATAGGACTATGAAATAATACAGTGGATAATATAGCATGAGCCATGTAGACACGGCCATCAAGAGGAAAATCCAGTGCACCCTCCATCCAGGGATGGAGAGCTTGAAGAGTTTCGAGTGTGTGTGAGAAGGATACACACAAGTTGAGACAAGTTGATTAAGTCAAAATTTTGAGGGAGTGTGTGTGAGGAGGGTTTCGGTGGAGAGTGTTAAAGAAGCAATTATGACTCTGTTTGCTCTAACATCTTACCTTTTATCCAATGACTCATCCTGACTCGAGATAATGAAGAATGAATTGTGTAAAGAGGGGGAGGAGGACAGGAGAGAGAGAGACGGTGGAGGAGAAGGAGATGTTGAAGGTTTTGAGTGTGGTGACCAATTACTTGATTTTCTGCTTCATCATGGTTAAGGTAAAGTGTGACTATGTAATTCTATATGGGGTGAGAGACAGTGTGTGTGTGTATGGAGGGTTTTCCTTTTATCTACACATAATATTTAATATTATTAAAATACATTGTATCTATTCCCTCACTCCTCTCTCCCTGGTTGTGGAGGGAGGAGGAGGAAAGATGAGTTTAGTATGTAAAAAAGGGTGAGGGAGAGATGGAGTAGACGAGGGATACTTATAATTATGTCAGCTTTTGAAGAAAAGTTGAGCCTCCATGTTGAGGTTTTTCCAGCGGTTCATGACGGACAGCGGCACTACTTTAAGGGGCTTCAGCAAAGGGTCTCTCTGAAAGCAAGAGTCTTGCTGCAACACACACACACACACAGAGAAAGACGGTACTAAAATATGCATCTTTACGTGGTACAAGTACATTCTAATGTTACCGTATTTACTCTACGTACGGGGTTAAAAATTTTCGTTCGCCATCGGCTTTGAATTTAAAAACCGGCGCCAACTCCTAGAACGAAATGTGTACATTGTACATCATCATTGCTTACTCCACCGAACGATCTCAGGAGTAAAAATTTGTTTGAGATCAATCTTAGATGAACAATTACTTATTTACTGAAATTGAGGATTTAAATTTTATGAGAATTTCGTACGTTACGAGAATTAACAAGAAATACGGTAGACCTTCCTACACTACACACCATGTATAATTGTGTGTGTGTGGAAAGCTACACTTTTACTCTTATGACTTTAAGTGTGTTTGTAGTTTGTAGTGGAGAGGAGGAAGAAGACGGTAGAAAAAAAGAAGATAAAGTTAGGAAGACGAAGGACGTGCCACATCATTTCTAGTATCTTATAAAGGTTCTTCCAGCCTCTTACACAGTACGAGTGTAGGGTGTGTGTGTGTGTAATATATGTGTATATATAAATAAAGGAGGAGAGGAGGAGGGAGAGGGAGATGAGGATGCAAATGTGAGATGATTCGGTCTCTTCGTGGCTTACTTGGCTTAGTTAAACGTGCTGTAACTGTAGTAGTAGACTGGTGGTGGTGGTGTGTGTGTGTGGATCGTTAGAATTTCCCTTCATCCTTAGCATCAAACACCCGAGGAACTCCTCGCTTTGTCCTTCTCTCTCTTCCCGCTGGTACTTTATGGTGGAGTTGAGGAGGAGGAGGAAGACAAGTGAGTAATAAGGAGTGTATGTATGGGGTCCCTATCTTCGTATGTAGTGTGTGTGTAGGAAGGTCTCAAGACGATTTGTTATGTATAGGAATGAGAGGATGATGGGGATTCTTGGAGCGATTAAGTCTTTTTCTCTTACCAAGACCAAAGAGACAATGTCAAGTGATGTAGGATCAATGGGGAGGTGATAACCATATCTTCCTCCCCGACACACACACACACACACACTCCAACTACAAGTCTCCAGCGTACAGATTAGGGAAGACTTAGCTGAATGACAGTCACTCCTTCATTTTTTATATTTCATAATCATTTTAAAGCAATCGTGTGTGTCAAGTGTGTGTCACCCCGTTTTCCCGTGTAAGCCTATGTACAATTTACAGTCTCGTTTAAACTGGCATTAATTATTATTATGCAAGGATAAAATGATTAAAGATTACAGTAAGTAAGCAAAATTTTTGTCGTAATTTTATTTCTAAAATTCATTTCAATGTGACAAATTAATTTTATTAAAGTTCCCACAAAATTTTCACGCTTTGCCTTTTGCCTGCAGCATTTCCTACAGACAAAAAATGAAAAATCTACAATAATTTTAATTCTGTACAGTCAAAAAATTATTTTTAAAATAGAAAAAGTCCTCCTCTTTTTTTAATTTTTATTTAAAATCCTCTTTTCCATTTCCATCTCGAATATCTTCATCCCAATCATTTATTCACAGAAGACAGGATCAAGTTCATCCACACACACACACATTCTCTCTTACTGGCCTCCAGCCTCAATTCTCGAGACTGAATTTACATAATTGTGGTTCCAAATGAAGAGAAAGGAAGACAGGAATAATTTGTGCAGGTTACAACTCACCTCCATCCATCCACCGTCTTCTCCAATCCTCCAATATTACAATATTCATATGTTCACTCACGGGCACTCAAAAATCGATTTTGTGCATCAACCATCCCACATTTGCCACAGTCCTTTTTTCTCCATGTGCAACAGATCACAATTTACACAGCGTCCTCCTCTCTTCTGATCCTCCCCTCCTACTTCATTCCTCTCTCTCTAATACGCTCTATCCCTTTGAATGGAAACGTTTAAAAATTTTCTCTCAATTGTGCAGATCAGGTGAATTGAATAGACTAGCAATCAAAAGCTGTACCACATATTACATGTATTACATCCTCCCTCCTCGTATCAATTTTAATTGTTGTGCACCACTCAATAAAATCCAGCCATTATTCCACACACAAACTTTGTAAAGGGTTTTATCTGTACTAAAATCTCCTCCATCTTCATCCTTCTATCCATTTGTATAATGTACTACCTATATGATGTACACAATTCATAATAAATGTAGGAGGGATTGTGAGGAATTATCTGAGTAATTTCCATAGTTAGTTGTCTGAGTGTGCCTTATAATATTCATCCGCATGTCATGAGCTCTCTCCATTCAGCTCTCTCTCTCCAATACACATTCTGTATCCATGTACAAAGAAGGTAGACAGAGAGAGGGAGGGAAGGGACGTCGAGGAGTATCATCGACAGACAGACAGAATGATGAGAAGAAAATTACAATGGACCAATGCATGACTGGCGGACGATTGAGAAAAAAGACATTCTCCATTTCCATGGAGGATTGTCCAGCGAGAGAGAGAGAGAGAGTTGGTCCAGCCTACGTCGTCGTGGGTCTGTTCTGTGTGCGTGTGTGTGTATTGGGGCAAGTCCGACTTTTCATGGTGGACAGTCCTCATCTACATCCTACATCATAAAATAAAACAAAGATAGAGTATTGTACGTGTGCACAAAGTTGCAGTGCAATGTGAAGATAGAATACAAAGTTTTTGAGTCACCAAAAACTGACAATTTTCATTACGATAACTCTAGTCATCCTTTACTCTTGTACTATTTACTGTTTTCTACCGCTGCTACTTCTACTGCTCAGTTGTCGTTGTCGTTGTTCTATCTCTAGATCTTCCTCCTCCTCCTCTGTAATATGCCGTATGCATGACTGACCTACAGATACAAGGGAGGGGGGGATAGAGGGGGATTTTGTATGACAGCCACTATTTTTAACACAAGTCTCTCTCTCTCTCTCTTACTATGCCTGTTGTCTCATTCCTCTTGCTTCGTTTGTTGAAGGAATGGAGTAAAACACAGACAAAAAAAGGTATGCTGTGGGTCGTTCATCATCATCAGCACCGAGCTCTCTATCTCTCTCTCTGTTCCAATGTGATCACTCCCGCATCTAATATTAATACAGCACAGTAGTCTACAATGTGCTAGAGTTAGACTGAGAAAAGGAGAAGAGGACTAGTCTGAGACTCTGTCAAAAGGATTAAACGTAAATTCCAGGGGATTTTCACAACAAAACTATTCCTTGTCCCAAATTCACACACACAGAGAGTTTAGTCCATGTGCAGTGGGATGAATGAAATTGTTCGGTTCACAACCTTTTTGAACGAAATACAATCCATTCTGTGTGCCAAATGTATTATTGTCTGAAAAAATGTGGAAGCAAATTGTGAAAAAAATTAAGACTCTGAAGTTGATAAAGGCACTGAAAAGTTTAAGTGCAATTTTGCATTAGGTGTATAAAATGTGTCCTCAGAGAAAAGGATAATGCAAAAATATTTTAATATGGCTATTTGGAAAGTATTTTGTGCTAAATGTCATCACAGTATTCGTTTAAAATAAAATGCAAGGTCAATTAAGAAAATGGTTGGAAAAAAAGTTAAGGAGGAGAGGAATTGGGAAGTTCCATCCTTGACTTGATAAATGTCAGTTAGGGTAGGTATAAAATTGGGAAGCACACTTGAGAGGAGTTATTTTGAACGTGTCTAATTAAATAAGGCAGAATGGTGGTTGTAGCTCTTTTGCAAGTCTTTGCCCTCCCTCCTCCTCCCTCCTCCAGTGTTGTTTAAAGCTCCGTGCTAAATATAAACAGGATGAACAGGAGGGAGGATAGGGTGTATTTATATGGGACAGAGAGAGAAAGAAGAGAGAGGAATGAAGACGCTGGTGTGGTGGATATAGTAAATACAAAGATCATAAAATAAGAAGACTTGACAGGACCATAAACTTTGAAGTGGCCTTTGGTGTTGAATACATCCCTTATATTCCCCCAAATGTCCCTCCACTCGACACTAATAAGAGGCGCAAAACAAAAGAATTGTTTTTACTCCCATCCTCTCCTTTCCTCCTGGATGAAGCGGCCGCTCTGACTCCCTCTTCTTCTTCTTCTTCCCTGCGTGTGTGTATCTCTTCTATCCTTGTGTCCCTCCCTTTGTGTTGTGTGTATGAACTTACTGTGTACGGACGGAAAGTGTAAAATTGGGATGATCTTTGTGAGGGGAAAACTTGTTCATGTTTCATGCCTCACTCCCTCCATGTCTTTCCCTCATAATTGTCATAAATTAATCTGTACACACACCATCACAGTCTCACACATTGTATCCCATTCAAGCCAAGTCTATTATAACATGGAGAGTGGGAAGTGGGAGACACGCATACATGAGAGGAGGGTTTCCGTGACTTTTACTCACTCCCCTCCATTCCACTTTTATGGACAAAGTATGAGGAAGCAGGGAAAATTGATGGTGAAAACTGGATGTGTGGAATTTTATGAGGGATATTAAAATCTTTTTTTGCAAAAATTAAAAGTGGACACGTAAAGCAAGAAGGATTGCAGTGTGGATTCATTCATGGAGTGTGACTCTTTTCTGGTGACATTTACAGGCGTAGTTTGTATGAAATAAATTTTTAATCACTAATTTAATTAATATTTTATTAGTGTATTTGACATAATTATAATTTTTGATGTAGAATGTAAAATCCAGTATGTTTCAAATACAATAAATTGTTAATTTTCTCACTGAATTAAATATAAAATAATTCACAAATGAATATCCTGTACAGCCAATGCCTGAGAATATTGTTTTTCCCACTTTATTTTTAAAGCATCTTCAAAATAAATATGGAAAGAATATGTAGACAAAGTCTGAAAGTGTACACACAAAATTCTTAACCTTCACAACTGAGAAAAGTGGGAAAAAACTTTTTCCGGGTAAAAACAAAATTGTGAACTCCAAGAATAGGGAGAAAAGAAAATGGAAAATAAACAAGGAAAAGGGAACGAATGTCAGGAAACTGGAAGGATGTGAAAGGGAGTGTGTGTGTGGTGTTTGTGTGGACTTTTGGAGGGTTTGAGGGAAGAGAGAGAAGAGAAAGAAAAGAAACTTATTTAACATGTCGAAAATGTCTGAATTTGGACTGTGTGTGTCAGAGTGAAAGACTGTACGACTGTACTGTATGTTGTGTAAGTATGTTAGTGAGAGTGGAGTAGATGTGCGTGTGTGTGTACAAATACAAAATACCTTGTCACCATAATAAATCCGCGTGCCGATCACTTGATGTTTACATTTTACACTCCCTCCTTCTCCCTCCACTGAATAACGTTCGGCATTTCCTCCTCTTGACTAAAACGGAGATTCCCCCAAACTCCCCTCAAGAATGTGAGGATTCGGAAGGATGGATGAAAAGAGGGGGAATTGAGGTAAATAAAATAAATAAATAGAATAAATTGTAAATTCACGTAAATTTTGTATGTCTACCCACACTCACACTCTCAATAATTTTCTTGTATCTTAGTACCCACACGCATAACCGTTCAGTGCAGACACACACTCGTGCCCGGTATGTGTAGACTTGACAAAATTCTGGATTCTCCCTCTTTCCCCGCACACACATGAGAATAAAAGAACCGCTTTTGTACACAGCCTTGTCCATATTTTTATTGTTTCCACTGACTCTCTCTCTCGCTCTCTTTTCTTTGAAATAGATAAGAAGTAGAGTTTTAAAAAATCCTGACACATCCCGAGAGCAGAGTTGATGATAAATCTGGGGTTTGTTCTGAACACTTGGATCCTTTGGTCCGGCACCTATCTATCATCTCCTTTTGTCTAGCTTAGCTTGATATATTCCTATTTTGTATAGCCACATCCTCCCTCCATTTAGATTCACCCTTTCTTCCTCCCTCTTATTCTTTCGTTGTACTCTACAATAGATTTCCAAGTCCCCCTTTTACCTACACACATGCACTAGTACACTGCACTTGTATGTGATATGTACATGCAGAGTATTGTAGACCCTTCATACAATACACAATGTGCCTTGAATTCCTATGCACACACACACTCACCTTATCATACTAATGCCGACCTGTGCCTGTGAAAAGAGCATGTAATATATCCCCTTTCATCTCAACGTCACATCCTTCAAAAAAATCTAAATGCATGGAATAAACTACGGGGAAAATTTTCCCTTATTATACATTATACATGCAGCTCCCTCCCTCCTCCTTATCCTCTTCTTCACAATATATTTTGTGTAATCATTCCTACAGCATCCCAAATCATCTTTGTGAAGATTTTTGGACTCTCTCTCTCTCTCTCTACTCTCCTTCATTGAACAATGAAGGACTGTGAGTCAGGTGGACTCGAACAGACAAGAGTTAAAAATCATATGATTCCACATTGTGTTTTTTCACATACAATGTAGGATGTATTGTACTCAGGGAATGTGGAATCCATTCGGAGGGTACAAATCGAGGGTTATGGTAAATGAATTGTTGGTTGAGTTGAGAAAATTCGTATTGTCACCCTGAACCCATTTCACTCATCAATTTCACGTGCCATCCTATCTCAATACATCCCAGGCTGTACTAGAGATTTCCTACATGTACAAAGTACAGGGATAGATGAGCTTGTGTGTGTATATCCATATTATGTAAGGGAATGAAGGAGGACACATGGAAAATCCAATTTTTACAATGCGACAACCCAAAGCCTATACACTCAATGACTAATCGCTTCTTCCCCGCATCCACTTAACTCGACCGCAATACAAATAGAGAGAGGGAGACCAAAATATCAACAACATCATTCCTTTTTTCTCAACATATTTATTTCTTCCACTTGACACGCACACACATCCACAAGCATGAGATATATATATATATATAAGACTTTAAAATGAAAGCTTTATCCTGAAACAGTCTTCCTTCTTATGGGAGTAATCAATCAATGAGGACATGACAGATTTTTCTTCCCATATTTTTTTTTTTGAAAAAATACACAACTAAATTTAAATATTAGTTTAGATTCCACTCTCCCCTTCTGTAACACCAATTCTTTACCTCAAGTTTTCTGAGGGTGTGTAAGGGATTGCGTTATTGAAATATTGAAGATAGAAATCCACACGTGTGTGTGTGATGGAAATTTCAATTTGGCAGAGTAAAGCGTGGCAGAGTAAAATTGGAGCTCTCTTCCTGTCTCTCTCTCTCTCTCTCTTTCTGCTCAGTTCTCAGTGACTTTGACCATGGTTAACTCATGGCCATGGCGACAAATAAAAAGAGGAAGATAGTTCTCTCCCCGGAAAAGTTTTTTTTGTCTATCTAAATACCGGGTATATTTTGTTGTTGTATATTCGGGTGTATTATGTTTGTAACAACAGAGCGACGTATAATTTTCAACTTGCCCTTCTCTTTACCCGTCTCGTCTGTTTCGTCTGATTCTCACAGACACACACACACACACAGAAGTTGACATGGATGGAAGTGACAGAGTGGGACACACAAAATAAATATCACATCCGGAAGGACTGTTAAAAGAGAGAGAGAGAATACAAATATTCAAAGCTCAAGCTGAGAGGACATGAGACAAAATGTTGAGCCCTCCCTTCTCTCCCTTGTTTAAATATACATTTGCATAGCTTTTAATGAGACTCCAGCTTTTGTTCCCGGACTGGATAATACGACAGAGTGTAGGGATCGTTTGAGTGGAAAAAAGTTGGGTCAAAATGTATTTCACCAACTCCCTTGAAATTCTTTCAATCTCTCTCTCTCTACATCTGTGTGTGTGTGACTGTGTACTCCAAGACTTGGGTTGTTGACTTGATGAAACAATGATGTGTCCCGGTTATATATTTTCCCCAACTCATTATTACTACCCGCGGATGTGAGGAACATTTTTCTTCACCGAAAAATAAAAAAAGATTATAATATACACTTGTAGCCATCCTCCTCCCTCGTCTGTCCTGATTAGACTTGCAACGGAAACGCATTAAAGTGTAATGCAGTCAATTTGAGAAAAGAGTCTGAGTTTTTGAGAGCCGCTGTGTTGTTTTCCACACACACACACACACACTGTGTACACAGGATGGATAGTCTTACAAAAGCAGAAAACATTGTCAGTCTTTAAAATCTTTTTTTTCCTCTCCCTTTCTCCCTATTGAGTGTACTAGTAAGTGCAATAAGAAGTGGAGAGAGAGAGGGAGTGAGGGAGAGAGGGAAAAAATTCTCGTTTGCAGGGAGTTACTAACTACACCAGACAAATGCCCGCTCTTTAACAAAGTACATGAACATTAGCATCAAAGCATAAATAAACACCATCTTCTTATGCCAGGACAGATTAGAGCCTTACTTAGAGCCCATTCCATGTTCATTATTCATATGTTTGGAGAGGAGAGAGAGAGAGACGAGGAAGCACATGTATCTCATCAATTTTTCCACACTGCCTTCCTCCCTTCTTCCTCCTCCTCACTTTTTGCCTTTTTCTTCCTTCCTTCATCTCATCCTCTCATCTTCTCGTCCACATTCCGTCTCGCTTTATCAAAAAAATATTCTAGATTAGTTCCACTCAAATGAATCTTCTTCTCCTTTGGGTCTAACATCTCTCCCCAAACTTTCTCTCCCCCCCTCCTCTCCTTAGGAGAGACTCCACACATTATGAGTAGCTCCATTTAGCTGTATCAGCTAATCGTCGCTCTATTTGATCGATCACTCTCACTCTCCAGCATATTTGTGTGTCTGTGTGTGTGTCTGCAGGAGGAGGGATATCTAACTGTGATATTAATAGCCGATTTAAAATTTCATTAACTTGTCAATTATTTATCAATCTACGTCTTCCATAATCAAAGTCAATGAGCTCAAAGAATAGTATTGGCACTCTAGCACAGGATCAATTGGCATGGATTTCCCAGAGTGTGAAGTGTGAACAGAGGAATGGCGTGATTTTGGAAAAATTTGGATTTCCAATACGATGAGGACATGCCAATCAATGAAGAATTTAAGGGGACTTCATAAAACCATTAGGAAAAGTGTAGAGTTGTGTGAGCATTTATTTCTGTCTGCACCCCAACCCTTGAGTAAAGAAGAGAAGAGGAGGTGGAGGGGAAAAATTAAGAGAGGAAGCTTCACTTGTTGGCACATCCGAGGAGTGAGGGAGAGGGGATCCGGAGGGTCGTGTCTTGGAAAAAGTCAAAGGAATCTTTGTATCCTCTCAAAAATACGTACACAACAAACTTGGTTTTAATTTGACGGGAGGATTTTATACTTCGTCAAGTTCAGTCCCTGTCTGGTCTACACAATGTCGGCATACCGTACTCCGGGGAATAGAAGCCAGTTTTTTTTATTTGCTATGAATGAATCTTTAGAGTTCCAATAGTTAGAATGTTTAAGATAGAGAGGGGTGTAGAAAATAAAATACAGGATTTGTATATTTGAAAAGATGTGTGTGTGTGTGTCAGGGCTAGAAATATTCCACATGCCCTTCTTCTTTCTTTTTTCCCTTTTAATTTCTTTTCCCAATGAGCTGGTGTGCAGCCTTAGTTCTCCCTGTTTGAAAAGGCGCCTTCTAAAAGGAAGAATATGAATTTTTGCTTGTGTGTGTGTATGTGTGTGTGAAGGGATATAGGGAGGACATTACATGGTTTTACCCTGCCAATAAATTCAAATTGGAAATAGAACTAATGTCTGTCAAGTTGCCGATTTAAGCGTTTGTTATTGCTCAGTCCCACACACACACAAACACTCAGACTTTACACACACACGCACACACACACCACACACATGAGAAATGTCTTGCTTGGCGCTCTACTGACGCTCTCTCAGCGGCTCCCACAAATAAATTGACAATTTTCAACAGATTTCCCTCCTCTTCTGTACACTCTCACAAATATGTAAAAATGACTTATTTTCCTTCAAAACTTTTATATGTATTATTCTTGGCTTGGAGTACTCCTCAAAAACCTTCATTTTTTAACGACCCCTCGTCCATATTTTTTAATGCACCCTTTTACATTTTTCAATTTTACTAAAGTGAAAACTACTGTTTTTCAACTAGGATCGTTACAAGTCTAGTCTAGTTTTGGAAAAACAATCTTTTAAAAAATGACATTTTCATTACCGCCATTACGTAATACTTATAATTAGACAAATTAAATAAAAACAATCTAATCTTAGAAAAAAAGTAATAGACTATAGATGAAAGCAACTCATCTTTAAAAAAACATTATTACAAATAATGTGAATGAAATCTGTCAATATCATTAACGCAAAGGATGTAATCAACATTTACCTATTCAAAAAAATAATTTCACCTCATCCTCCAGACACAAAGACACGCGCACAAAGAGAGAGAGAAAGGAAGCAGATTGTATTTAGGACTTAAAGTCCTTTGTGGTTTCGTCCTTCCTTCCATGATGATCTGGAAGTCTGTAAAAGTTTTCTCTTTGAGAAAACGGGAATTTCCATGCAGACAATCTCTTCAAGACAATCTAAGAGGGAGAGAGAGGAAGAGATGAGGAGGATCCAGGAGCAGAAGTTGAGAGGGAGACTTTTCGAGTGAAGAGGTTCTCTCTCTCTCCTTCTTCCCTCTAAGAGGTTGACAGAATTTATTGCATTTGTGAAAAATTAACTCTCATGTGTTTTATGCTATGCCTTCACTCTCCCTCCCTCCCTCCTCTCTATCCTCCCGTCTCTCCCGCAATACTTCCAACTTTATAAGATTTATTTCTTTGCCGATAATTTTTACTTCCCTATATCCATACTGTATGAACCCCAACAGCCACCGACTTTTTCTCCTTCTTCCCTCTTCCTCCACATGTAACACTTTATTTCCAACTGTGTGAGTGTGTCTCTTCTTCACATGTACAAACGTTTTCATGTGAAATCTTTTATTATTTTTTTCCTCCCTCTCTTTGTACAGGCACCTTCCAAGAAGTAAGAAATTTCTATACATCTGCAGTTTCAAAAAATTCTTCTTCCCTGATAAAAAGAATCTCGACTAAAAATCTGGATAAAATGGATTCTTTTCCTCTCTCTGGGTCTGACAAAAAAATTCTTCGGAAATTGAGCCAGAATCAAAGTCATGCCTAACACACACACGCACACACACAATCTTCTCAATATCTACTTGTTCGGGGCTGTTGTGTGTCTGTAAAAAGTGTTAAAGTACTTAGGAAGGTTCATAAGACGGGTGAAGAAGAAAGGGCAGACAAAAAGCTGCTGTTTTGCAACTTCTTTTTATTATATATTTCTCTTATTCTTCTTTGACTTTGGATTTCTTATGCTCTCAAATCTTTCTCGCACATACATTCGTCACACCATGTCACCCTTTGAGCTTAACAGAAGAACAAGATTCTTGGGAAATTCGGAGGAGAATAAAAAGATTGAGGATGAGTGAATGAGGTAACGGTGGATTATACATTTCAAATAATTCTCCATCTCTCTCTTTCTCTCTTTTAATTTATCATAAGTCTCCATTACATTTTTTATTCACAAGTTTTTGACAACAAAATTTGTCTGAAAAAATTTAAATTAAAATTCAAGTGAAACAAATTGAGGATTTAAGTAGAGAGAGAGAAGAATTTGGAGAATTATGGTTTTGTTTATCATAAAAAAGAGAGGGGGAGAGTGAAATGAATGAGAAATTTAAATGATGTCCTCAGTAAAAGAGAGAGTATACTTATTTTAATTAGTTTAAGCTTCCACATCCTCATCATGAAATAATTAATTTAAGAAAAAGGATATAAATCCTGGAGAGTCTTAAAAAATCCCTGCTCAATCCCTCCCTTTTGTTTCCAAGGCATGCTCTTTCAACTGTCCCTTGGAATTACGGGGTATTATTATAAAATGAAGAATATTATAAATACCACGCAAAGAACATTCACGTTCACTTTCTTGTTATTCACGTGGAGCGAGGGAGACGCACATTTCATTTACTGCTCTACTCGACTTTTTTGGACATTCAAATTTTTGGGATTTCTTTCTCAAAATTCAAACGTTGCATGTTCAAATGAAACAATTTTTTTTCTTTGTGGCTCCTCAAGTATTTTGTAAATATGTTTGAACCATGTTAAACAATTTGAAGACACAAACTCTCTCTCTCTCTAAGACATTTGTGTGTGCATAGTATTCTTCCCCTCTTAAGGAATATATGATTCCATATTATTACAACATTCATCTTTCCACCCTACCCCTCTCTCCCTCTCTCTCTTCCTTATCCTTCCCCGTCTACATAAGAAATTATTAATTTTGTGTACACACACTCTAAGTGTGTGTGTGTGTGGGTGAGTTTTAGGAGGAGAGGAGAGAGTAATTGCCTTATAGAATAAGCCAGAATTTTGGAGGAGAGTCTTTAGATTTTAGAAATTGGAGTGTATGTATGAGAAGAAGCTAATATCCCGTTATTACTCTTAGAGATGAGAAAATACTGACACACACACACTTGCGTAAGGATACTCTCCATCCATGTAACTGTGAGTAGGAAGGAGAAAGACAAATGGTGATCCATGAATTAGTAAATAGGATGGCCATCAATTACAGCTAATTAAACTAGAGACGGGGGCAAGAAAGAGGGAGGAGGAGGATGGACTGGGGAATGTTCTTCTTTGATCCTAATTCTTTGTAATTTGTGTACTCTGGAAAAAGCATAATTCGCCGGTAGTTATTTATGGAGGGATGGAGGGAGACGGAGAGAAGGACGGATTCCATTTCATTTCATTTCCACAATGGCCCGTATAAAATACATAGACTCCCTTCATTAAACGACCTTTGTTGTTGTTACATTCTCACGGAGGAGCCCGAGTCCGCACACACACACACTCACTCTCAATTGTATGATAATATGAGTGTAGCCTGAGTACACTTGTGTATGAGTATTCAAAACTTGGTAATACACAATGTATTGTCTTTTTGGATAAAATCACAAGTGTACATCATCCACACACACACAGTCTATCCTTCCACAAAGAGAGTGGTGGATGGGACGAGGCTTGACTTTACCCGGGAACTGAGAAAAGAGAGAGAGAAATGTGTGTAAAGGGGGAAAGACTATATGAATTTCCCATGGACTTTCATAAACTCTACATTGTTCATTATCATTAGCCATCTCACTATTTTCTCCATTGGGATTGGAGCACACACACACAGACACACACCCAGCGGAGGGATGGGGGAAAAGAGAAAGAGGGAAAGCAGTCTGGACTCTGGACTTGTTATTATTATGAATTAAGAACCTAGGAGCAATATACATGCAGGTATGATTGCTCTCTTTTTCTCTCTCTCTCTCTCTCTTTGTGTGTGTGTGTTTGTGGATGGCGGATATTCCAACTTCCTTCCCTTGCATCCTAGTCTCTTTCCATATGGAAGTTGTAATGTACAATTCCCAATTACATCTGACTGCTGCTGTGTAACCCAACGTGAAGTTACACATCCAGATAGCTAGAGATTCTCATGGAGAGAGGGAGAGGAGAGGAGAAAACATTCCTTTGAAATTCAAATTACAAATGAAGTATGCAAGGGAAAGGGAGAAGGTCTAGCTGTTAAATACCTATTTGAATTATTAAGTATCTCCTTTTCCTTTACTTTCTCTCTCTCTCTTTCTCTCTTCCTTGCTTTAAATTATTATGCTCCCGTCCAAGTCCCACAAGGAACATTACAAAACTGTACACTGGCTCATCATGTACTCTCTCTATCCCAACACAGCCCAACACACACGCGTATATACATATATGTATGGGGAGAGCAGATTCTACAACAAAATGAACTACGAAATCCAATTTCCAATTTCCTCATCATCCAAGTCAAGCCACTCTCTTCTATCTCTCTCTCTCGGCCTTAGTCAACTTTAAACTTTCCCCACTTCCCCCCAGTTTAGATGGGGGGGGAGGAAAGAAGAGAAGAAAATATTAAAATATAAAATATATCAACACTCCACTTTTCTCTCTTTTTGTTTGTGTGTGGAAAGGGTGCACTTCTACATTTGTGCATTGTGTGCTGAATTTTCCTTTGGCAAATAATTCTTTATAGCTTTTGTACAAAGGGGAAAGTGGAGAGAGGAGAGGGGAGGGAGAGACAGAGAGTCCACGGTCCATGTCAATTGTCAATTTTTGTTTGTATTGCTCCCTGGTCCGTCCGTCTGTTTTTGAATTTGATAATAAAATCAACAAAGTTTGAATAGAATGTTAAAATTCTCTCTCTTTCTCTTCGACAACTCTTTCCAAAGAGAGGGAGATTGAGTGAGTGTGTGTCTGGGTTTGGGTGGTATTGTTGTTGCTGAGAGAGAAAATTTTCTTTTTCCTTTTCCTCTTCCGGAAACTTTCCAGGTTAGGGAGAGAGAGAGAAGAACTGTTGAGACAGAGAAGGAGGGTGGGAATACAAGAGAGACAGAGAAGGGGAGAGGGAGAGGGAGAGAAAGAGAAAGAAAGGGCTACTTGAGCCCATGGACTAATCGTAAGAGTTGGAGGAAAGCTGTAAATCTCTAGGGATAAACTGCTGTCTGGAGTGTTGATGTACTTTGACTATGTGCTCAAAAAAAGAAGAAGCCCTTTTGTCGCAACACCTCCGGAAACTGAAACGGGCTTTGGTCCATGAATAAAAACGACTTGGACAATCTGCCCCTCCCCTCCTCTTCACTTTTTCCTCTCTGTCTACATTCAAAAGACATTGTGTGTGTCTGTGTGTGTGTGTACTTTGTAGGTAAAGAAAAAGAGAGACAAGTTTATGGGAATGACAACAACAAAGTCTTCAACCCTTTCCACAGCCCACAATTGAAGAAGATGAAAAAAACGGGTTATCTTTTGTGTCCACACAGAGACACACAAGCAGTTGCTATGCTCTTCTCATATGGTAAATGTCATGAATTGAAGGATCATTGACAGAATTAAATTAATTACGAGAGCATGAGGAATGGTCATGCATCTCTTTTTCAAAAATGATTTTTACATGCGAGTATTACTGTATGTGTAAGAGAGTCAGTTGTATAATGGCTGATTATAGTTTTTTGTGCTATTGTAATTTAATCAGAGTCACACTCACACACACTCTCACTCTCTCTGAGTTCACCATTCAAGCCATTCAACTATGAACTTTGGTGGCTTTGGACTTTTTGTGTTGTACATGAGAGGATGTAGTTGTGTTTTTTAAGTAAGACAAAAATTTACAATCTTTATCTCACGACATGCCATGCCATTCAAAATATTGAAATTGAAATAGCTCTCTCGACTTTTCAAGTTCTCTCTCCTCTCTCTCTCTCTCTGCTCTAATGCAAAGTCATGACATGAGTACAGACATTTTTTGTGCTCTGTGACGAGTGAGTCCAGAAGAGGAGGAGGAAGAGAGGGGGAAAGTTTCTTCGCATTGTTGAGAAGGAGAGGAGGTTAATACAAATATTATACTACAGAGTAAATGCTTCGCTAGTATGGTAATAGAAGAGTGGGGGAGAGTTGAATTTATTGACTTAATGAGAGAAGGAGAAGGGGGAAGGGACCATTGTTTTCCCAATCTTGTGTCCATAAACAAAAGGAACAAGTGAAATGCATTTTTTTCCTCAGACAGACACACACACACTCACTCTCTCTCCCCCTCTTCTCTTCGACAAGGACTACTCCATGCTCCCTCACACACTGCATAATGTCTGTATAATGTAAATAGCTGTCGCGTCGCTCCACTTCAGCTAAACGATCCACTAAATAAGTTTAGTCTGCCATGCACTAGAAAAAAATTTGTTATAATTTGAACAAATGAAATTGCTGAAAGTCGATTAAAAATAATGCAAATCTGAATTCGGATTTTAAAAAAATATTGAAGAAGCAATTTTTAAAAAAATTCTCACGAAATTGCTTCAATTCTACTGTACAGCTTCACATCTTAAATGAAATTTTTTATTCTTTTTTTTATTCAGGCATTCAATTTTATTGGTCAGCTGCTGAATGACCAATTTTTCCCGCGTCATCATGAACCAGTTTTTTGTTTCTATTTTTATAAAAATTACGGTTCAAAAAACAAAATTGTACACACATTTTCAATTATACAGCCCTCACACGTACACAGAAACATTGTCCATGAAGTCCCCCCTCCCTCACGTCACATGGTCGTCCTGAAAATAATAAACAAAAATGCAGTGGCATGCATTTCAGTGCAGTTAGTGTGCTCGTGTGTATTTGTGTGGTTTTGTAATACACCAATTGCATCCCTTGTTCATCTTCTGTATTCGTGTGTGCATATCTGTGGAAAGTTCTCAATCTTCCTTTAACACTGTACATTGGATTATAGACGAAAAGGGGAGGATATGTTACATCACCACAGTACAGTCATACAGGGCGAACTGTCCATTTGAGAAATAGGTTTTGGGTAATATCGATGAATGTGTGTGTAGTGATCGTTATGGGGGTGGATGTCTACATCGTAGAAAATGATTTCAGCTCCCTGTTTCTCTTACATTACATCCCTTCTCCGGACACTCAACGAGCTGAGCTATGATAGACATTGTAGAAATGAGAACCAGAGCTCCCTCGGACCTTCTTGTGTGGCACACAGAAAGGAGAGAGAGAGAGAGAGAAAATAAATTAAACCATATGTGCGTAGAATTTAACTAAGTTTCTAACCCTAATTTCCTCGAAACAATTCCCAGGCTAATACAAGAGTCGACAGGGGTTGTCCGGGAATGTTGGGATCTTACATAAACAACGGCAGGGCAGTCCCATTCTGCATGTGTGTGATTACAGAAGGACTCACTTTAAAGAAAGTAATTCCCAATTAAGAGAAAACAATTACACTTGTATATTTAGAAATGCATCCATGTGTGGTTAACAATAATATTTTGAAGAATTGAGTGGGTTAATTATTTTTAAAATTACTTCCAGCATAAACATATTTATTCCCAGAAAAGATTTCTCAATAAAAGAATCCGTTAAATGTTTTTCAAAAATAGACTCTCCGTTTGACCTTCTTTGTTGCTTTTGACATCTGTCCACACACACACAATTCTTTCAGGGAAGCGTGACCTTAATTGTGACTTGTCAAATCATGCACCTTCAATGAGACATGGTGGAAAACAGAAATATAGCCACTCACAAAAAAATTGTTGTAGAGATTAGCTTCATCCCATCGATTAATCATGTACTGTATAAACCTTGTGTGTATGTTTATGTGTCTAAACATGAGCTAGAGAGAGAGTGTGTGTGTGGGGGAGGGGAGCTTTTGTTGTTGAATGCACAAATGAATGATTGTGTGTTTTAGGAATACATTATGCAAATGTTTATTTTATTTCTTGTGCAAGGCAAAACGCAGGAGGAGGAGAGGAGTAGCAAGTGCAGGGTAAAAAAAAGTCTGAGAGAACATCAACTTGAAGTACAAATCCCACACGCACACATAGTCACAGGCACAAAAGCCAAACTGTGTACTAAAAGAGAGAGAGAGAGAAGAAAACGGGGGGTTCAGATTCAGCATAAGAAGATGAGGAGGGGGAGGAGGAGGAAGATGCGGAAGATGCGGACGTCTTTTTCCTGCATCAATCTCATGATGATGCTCTTGTGCATGCAGTTGAGTCTTCCTCGCCGTACAATAATAATAATAATAAGGAGAATTGCAGTGTAGTAAAATTGTACGGGAGCTGGAAGACACTGGAAGGATGTTAAACAGAAGAGCTCACTCAATGATTTTACTACGGCTACCCTCCTCCTCCTCCCTCACTATAAGAAGTAGTAAATGGGGCACATCTTCTCCAACACACAACATACACTGCACAGTAGAGAATAGCTTTACAACTCCAACTCCTCTCTACTTACATGTAGATCTCCACAAACACACGTAGTGTCAGAGAGTGGGACATGGTCCAAAGTTTTTTATCAACTCTCCTCCTCCTCCTCCATGTACTCTTTTGGGTGTACGTATTGTACAAATGGTAGAAATGGGGGAAGGGATAGGAAAATAACAAAGACATCCATCTCAACGTGCGCTTTCTTAGAATAATAAACTTGCGATTGTGAAAATAGACAGGACGGTACAGGAGCAGTGCGTATAGTTTCTATGCAGTGTGTGTGTGTGTGTCGGGGAAACCTATTATCAGTCATTTGGGAAGTCAAACTGTCCGGGAAATCTTTCCCTGTTTTCTGTACTTGGCACCTCCTACTCCTGTCTTATCCAAATAACTTTTTTTCAAGAGAATATATAATATAAACTTGTAATCTTGCTCCTTCTACCGTGGTTGGTGCGTGTGCATGCTTAGGAATGGAATATATTACATATTCATGAATAAAAAACGAGGGAGGGGGAGGGAAAACAGAAAACAAGCTTGCCCTTGCACTCAAGACGGATTATCATCATCAATTTTACGTTGCATTTAACCAACGTCTCTTTCTGTCTCCAAAATCTCTCTCTCTCTGCGTGTGCCTGTGTGCAAGATGCAGTTTAGACTGCGTGTAGTTTAGATGCACAGGATTTTCCCTTGGTTTAAACTTCAGTCGAATAATCTTTCTGTATTTTCGTCTATGATTTGAGCAGAGGAAATTTTTTCAGTTAATTATAATAAATTCAATTTTGTATTTACTTCTCGAGATCCGGCATTTTTTACACATTTCGATACAGAATTTATATGAATTTATACCGAAATGATCCTCTACATTTTCTCTCTCCTACGAAAGAAAGAAAATTGTGAGGAACTGGAAAATATCATACAAGCAACCCACACAAATTGAACACACAGTGTCCTGAAAGTTGGACTTGTAATGGCAGTAGTTGCATTCCTGCCTGATGCAAGAGAGTGAGTCTTGCAGTGAGAGAAATAAAGATAGAGAAGGAAAAATTAATGGAATTGTCTGTCTCAAAACTTTTTCTTAATCCATGATCAGCAGCCAGACATTGCAATTGAGCCCATACTGTACACACACAAATACATACCACACGATCACTGGAAATGTCTATCTCTGATCTTGACAGTCCTCGTCCCTCTCCGTCTCTCTCAATAATCGAGTAACCTTGAAAGTAATCAAAACTATATGTAAAAAGTCTATTAAAGATAGAAAGAAGAGAGTTGTCGGGGAAAACTACAATATCTTCATCACACATGCATACACCCCATAATACTTAACACAGCCTCGTGTATGTATGACAACTCCATACATACAAATAAAGTCTTCCTCTCATCTTCTCTTCCTTTTCCTCCACTTGATGCAGCTGCAACATCCCCAAATATCTTATCACACAAGGAAAATTATCTGACACAAATTTCCAGAATATGAATTAAATGGTTGGCTACGAACGACCGCATTTATGCCTCTTTTGACACACTCTCCCTCTCATTATGTATACGGATATGTATGAGGGTTATCAAGGGAACATCTTTAGATATTTCTGTTGTTTTCTAAAAATAATTCCAACCCCAACACACACACACACATCATCTCTCCCTCACTCTCTTGGAGAAAGAGCGGGTGATCTTTTGTGCTGTGGATTTGGATGTGATCAAAACTAATCATAAATAGTAGAATCTTTTTCTGAGTAACTTATAAGCGTTCAAGGAAGAGAAGTGGAGGAGGAGGAGGAGGAGGAAAGAAAATGAGAAAGATATTAAGGCAGTAGACAGCCAAAAGAGTAGAAGGGAAAAAAGAAGAAACGGCGGCTTGGCTGCCACCACAGCTTTTTTTCTCTTTCTTACCTCCGACTCGCTCTCTCTCTCTCTACTTTTCTGTGTAGTTTTCTGGAGATTCCTGGATGCTCTCCTCATCGCTCAAAGAAGATAAAGGGAAATGAAGAAAAAAGTGGAAAGGCAATAATAAAGGAGAGAGAGAGTGAGTGAGAGTGAGGGAGGCACACACACACGGCAGCTGTAATCATTCGTAATAATTTCCCAAAAATGCTCCCACCACATGATTACTTTCATTCAGGTTCGATTGCTTTCTAAATGACGAAATAGTCTCTATTTTCCCTTTACTCTCTCTCTCTCTCCCACTCCGAGAAAAGAGAGTGGAAGTCTCTCTCTCTCCGTCTCTTCAAAAATATACAGCCATTCCCAGAAAATTCTTCTTGTCCTCCTTCCATCTCCCATTCTCCTCTCATCTGTGCTATACACTTTTTTCCTCCTCCGCATCCTCTCCCAAAAAACTTTTCCCCTCATGTCGTTCTGTCAAAAGGACTTTTGTCAACTATTCCCCACACTTCTCTCCTACATCCAATACAATATACTGTACACACACACGCACACACACGGAGATGGATGGGGAAGCTACTCATAAAGAAAAACTTCAATTCTCTCTCTCTCTTCATTCCACTTGTACAGATAGATTCTCATTCGCAGATGCACAAACACACACACAGCAAAAAGCACAAGCAACAAGCCCCCACACCAAAATCTGCGGATTCTGCTCCTTCAATGTCTTTCTCAACTGTGAAGTTCATTCAGTCTCCCAGCTGACAATCCTCTCTTCTTGGTTTGATTGAGCAAAATCTTATGTTCACGCGCGGCCCAGCTGTCAACGAAGACGAGTGAGGGGGAGAGTATACAGATCTCATCTTTCAATCTCCCGTATTATCGCAATTACTGCTCCTCTTTTTCATCACCCTCTCCTTCTCCTAACCCATGTTATTTCTTCATTAAGTTTCCCTTTGAATTTTTTCTCTTTCAATTCATTATCTTCCTTATACTTATATAGGAGGAGAGTGGGAGACTACATTTTTTCTCAGGAGGATTTCGACCGCATTAAGCCCATTGTGGTTGAGGAGGTGACAACATTTTTTCTTTTCGTCACCAATTTTCCCAGACTGGGCGAAGACTGAAGGGAAAATGGAAGAGAAGAGATTCTGATTGAATTCCCTTTTCCCCTCTCTCCCCTTCTCTTTATATTTCATAATGGAAGGTCAAAGTAAGGAGGAGGGGTTGTACTTAAATCTCCCATCCAGTTTATTACTTAATTAGTAAAATCGGGAAGGTCGTAAAAGATGAGGGGAGATTTTTTATGAGAAAATTTAGCCATTAGAATGTCTCCGGATTCAAAATTTATAATGGAGATTTTTAGGGACAATTGAACTTTTGCGAATATGTAATGGAGTCGAAAATTTTCTGAGAAAATTTATCCCGGATCCCAAGAACTGAGTGACCAAAAGGAAAAGGGAAAGGGAGGCTGACAGGGAGGGTCAAAATGTTTGAAATTTTCAAACATTTTCGAACAGAGACGTCCATTGTCTTTTCCTTGCTGTGTGCGTGTGTGAATAGAGAGAGAGTTTGCAAAGTTTTTGGGTGAGAGAGAGAGAGGAGGAAAATGGAGTGTGATTTAGAGATGGAGGAGGGAAAATATTTCCGTTTGCAACTAAATAATTTTTGGAATGTGGATTTGGAATGTGGATATGGAAGCTAGAAGAGAAGAGAAGAGTTTTCTGAGTTTTGCTCCTTGTTCCTCCTCCTCCTTTTTACTCTTTGCTGTTGGCTCTTGTCCGGAAGTCTTGAGTCAATAAAATTTTATATGAATTTCGTTGGTGCAAACTTCCTGACTGCCGTCCATCCTCCTCCTTCTCCTCCTCCTCCTCCAACTCTACTCTGTATAATAATATAAATAGGCACAACACTGCATGGTAGAACTATGTCTTTCTGCCTCCCTTTGACTCTCACAGAGTAAACCACATGGCAAGGGATTTTAGGAAAGAGTAGAAAAAAGATTCAGATATTATTATATGAACGGGCACATGTCAATGCCTGTCCTCGCCTTTTTACTGCTCAGTCAGTTTTCGCCAACAAGACCAGACCTTTTCGTCACACTCCATGTGTGTGCTCGTGTATGTGTGTCTACATACATGCAAAGACAAAGTTGGAGTCAAAGCCGAGGCTCAAGTCAATGCACTTGGAATAAAACTGAATATTTTGGAGCCTCCGCCTCTTCCTCTGTCTTAGAACCCGACCATATCCATCCATGATCCTGACTCTCACTCTCCACACTTTTCTCATGGATTCATCTCCGGGACAGAGGAACAACATGAGAGGCAAGCCCATGTATGTGAGTGTGTATACATGTAGGTATGTACACATTTGCATTGTATATGAGCCTAAAAACAGTGGGCTTGGAAATTCATGGAAGGGACGACACACACTCTGTGTACATATGTAGAAATGGAAAAATGTCATGTCTTTTAGTCGTCTTTTCCTCTCTTCTCAGTTCAAGGTTCAATGGGCCGACACATAAATGGATATAAATATAAGATGCATTGCGTAAACTGTGTATCTTCTATAGATTTTGTACAGTTTGTATACACTATGCACATCAAACGGCCACATGCTTGTCAGTCATTTCCCTATCGTGGCTCGTGATTCTCCTCGGACAGTGAGGACCCGGGCGTGTTTCTAGGAGCAAATAAACTCTATAGCCAATTTCCAACTAATTGAACAGCGAACAACAGTTTGTGGTTTAATTTTAAAAAATGGCTAATAGTCTTCAATGAAGACTCTTCATTAGCAAGAGCGAAACCATGTCTACATGATGTGTAATGAGAATTGGCTCTTTTACGCAAAGACTTTAGATATAAACTGAAAACCTGGTGGAAGAGAAAGATACTGACAAATTCAGAAAAAAAATTTCCCTGTCACTGGAAAATCACTATTCCATCCACGCACATATATTACAGCCTTGTCCTGCATCTCTTTTCCTACGTCACATTCACATTGAACCCCATAAAAACTTTTTTTGGGGATAGTAATAAAACCCCAATTTTGAACAATTTTTTCATCTGTATGTGTGTGTTTGTGTTAGGCTCTTTACACTGTCAAGAAGATCCTTGGAGGGGAGCTAAGGATACCCTTCATCCCGTTTCCTTGTCGGTTGTGGCCCAGACCGTCACTTGAATTCAATATAAATACTTTGTGACTCTTTCCCTGCTCTTTCTCTATAGTCAATTTATGGAGTGACACAGCCAAAATCATAAAAGATATTATTTTGTCTCTCTCCTTCCATTTACAACCAAGCCACTTTCCTCTGTGGCTGTTGAGCCTTCCAATATTTCCATTCGTATCTTGCATTCAGATGTAAAGACTGACGATGAGATGCATAAAATGGTAGAGAGAATTTTTTAAAAAAATGGATACAAAAATTAAAATTATAACCTCTAATAAATTATGAGTTATTACACAAGACAAACTTCTCCAGCTCTACCCTGAGTCTGTCTGTGTGGGGATGAGTAAATTAAGAACAAGGGGTCAATTGTCTCTCTGTGTGTGGAAATCTACTCTTCAGTCCTCCAGGCTTGTTGGATGAGGAATCTTCATTGAGAAGTAAGAGGGGAGTTGCAGAAAAAAAGGTTATCAGTTTGACTGGCTGTGTGAAGGGATTTATTGGACTTTGGACAAGGGAGGAAAATGAAATGAGGATTTAAGCTCTAGCATCAGTTCTGATCCAGACAAATCTTTCAAAAGGTATGCTGGATATGATAAGGAGGAGGAGGCTGTTAAATTTGACACCCTTCAAAGAGACGGAGAGCAAGTTGTGTGTGTGTGCGTGTGTTTAGCACTTGAACTGGAGATGATGGTGCGTTGTGGGGTGATGTGTGTGTGATGAAAGGAGATTAGGGGACAAGTGAAGAATCTGAGAGTTTAAGTAAGAATTTGTTTTTTTGATAAGAGAAACAAGCAGACACTCATTTCATGCATTCCAGGCCTCTTTGTCCAGAGATAGCCTTCTCTTTTCCTCGTCGTTCTCTTCGAATCTGCAAAGGGGGATGAGTGAAGCGTAAATGTAGGGTGGCGGTCATATATACGTACACATGTACACAGAAGAGAGAATCTTTAAATATTTTTGGGAGAAAAGACATGGATTTGCTCTTCCCCCATTGAATTTTCTGTGTGTGTGGAAATTGTATTTGAATTTGAGAGAAAATGGGGGGAAAGTATGTGTGCAATAAAATGTCAAGTAGCCATTATAAAAAAAATCAGACATTCCTCAAGAAAAGCATGAGAGGATGAGAAGGAGGATACCGAGGAGAAGAAGATCAGAGCAGAGTATAATATGGAAAGTTGGAGCAATGTCAATGCCACGACTTGTTGTCTTTTGTAATATGTCAGCATATTATTTTGTCGAGAGTAGAATTCGAGAGAACTGAGAAGCAGTGATGTGCACGGTAATTACCGGTTTCCGTAATTACTGGTAATTACCGTCGAGGTCGGAAATCACCGGGAATCACGGTAATTACCATGTACTAAAATTGGCATGCAGTGGTCAGTAAACGACATTTTTATTTTAAAACTTCACATTGAAGATATTTGAGACCCTATAATATTCACACCTATATAAATTGTGGGGCGACAGTCAAAGGGCTCTATATTACGTCCCTATATTTCGTCCCTTCCTACAAAAATCCTGAGGAAACATAATCCTACACCCAAAAAGACTACTTTATTCACATTAAGGTATGTGCAAACAACGCATGTAGTTTTAGAACATACAAATTACTTGTTACTATAAGTTAAACACTTGAGCAATTCGAACACTAGTGAATTTGCTACATAATTTTTTTGTACATTAGCAGACAGCTCACTATCTCTGCTAAAAAGTGCACTCAACCCCACAATGTGTTTTGCAGTGGAAATTATAATATTTACCAAAGGGGAATATTCGAGAATC